>JAOXYD010151198.1:0-10491 GCA_028565735.1 Pinacopodium congolense | reverse complement strand
GATTGAGCCTATATGACTCCATCTATAGTCATTTCATTTCTTTGTATGTGTGATGTTTCCTTAGGTTATTACCTTCAGAACTTGCTTTAAATCAGTTTTAGTTTACCGGATGCATACTTAATAGAGATGATTAAGGCCATTTCTGTGTTAACCCTTAGCTTAAATGACACACCTTTTATTATGCTTTGCTACCCTCGTTAAGCTTTAAATTCCCTTAACAACTAATCTAGCTTTGTATCGTAGTCGTAAAGAGTGTTCTTCATATTTGACTCTGTACATCCACTTATTCTTCAAAGCTCTCTTACCCTTAGGAAACTTCACCAAATTAAAGGTATGATTCTCATACAAAGACTTTATCCTATCTTACATGGCTTCAACCTACTCTTTCTTATGGTGATCTTCTATGACTTCTTCATAACTTTCTAGTTCACCATTATGTATCAAATTTTACTCATAAGTGTTAGTAAGATACTAAGTGAAAGGTTTTCCACCTCTTGAACTTCTTCAAGGTTGAAATGAAACTTGAGTTTTAGGAGCTGAAAGCTTATTATAATTTAAATCTATTTATATGATAGCATTTTCAATTTCTAGTTGCTTAGCCTGATTCTCATTTCCAACTCTCTAAAGTACCATCATTAGAGACATTATCTTAGAATCAACACTAGATTGAAGATCTGTATTCTTAACTTTATCAATATATATTATAGTCTCATTCTCCATAAACACTACATCTCGACTTCTTACAAGTTTCTTTTTAACTAGATCATAAAATTTGTAACCAAATGCATGTAGACCACAACCAATAAAGACATAATGTTGTATTTTGACATCAAGTTTTGACCTTGTATCATTAGCAATATACATAGATACCTTGCACCTAAAGACCCATAAGTGATAATAGAAAACATCTTTTCAAGATCATACTCTTTCTGAAATATCAAAATTCAAAGGAACATGATAAGAAAGATTTAAGATGTGTACCATAGGATTTAATGCTTCAGCCTAAAATGACTTCGACAACTTTGCATTTTAAAGAAAACATCTGATCCTCTCCATAAGTGTCCTGTTTATGCTCTCAATTATCCCATTCAACTGAGGCATCTTAGGTGGAGTTATTTTGTATTTAATACCTTTCTATTTGTAATATGTCTTTAGTGATCCAATCTACTTACCTCTATTATCTGAATTAAGACACTTCATCTTCTTCCTATATTCTCTCTCAATTAGAGCATAAAATTGTTTGAATATATATACAACCTAATTTTTGTTTTTTAAGATATAAACCCATAGCTTCCTTAAATAATCATCAATAAATGTAACAAAATAATAGGAATCACTAAGTGATATAGTTTTAAATGGACCATATACATCAGAGTGTATTAATTGTAATTCATCATATTTCTTCTTAGGATTTGTAAAGCTCTTGAAGGAAACTCAATGCTGTTTTTTTTTTACGAGATAATTAGCACATTACCTCAAATGCACATGGTTCAACCAACCAAGTTCTTATTCTTGACTAATATTGACAAGGCTTTCTCACTTATATAACTAAGTCTCTTGTGCTACATCTTGATTTTATCATCATTCTCTACTGTATTAACCATGTTCTAGAGATTTTAGCCTACATCACATAAAGTATAGAATACTTCTCTTATAGAGCTACCACAAGAGAACTTTTAGTCACCTTCTATTGGCCATTCTAAAACATGTTGCAGCACCCTTCTTCATCAAGCTTGCTAGTGGAAATCAAATTAAGACTTATTTCAATGGAAATCAAGCTTGCTAGTGGAAATCAAATTACGACTTATTTCAGGAACATGATTTGCATTCTTCAAAAGCAATCTTACACCATAGTTAGTCTCCAAGTGAACATCACCAATACCAACAATCTTAGAATTATCATCATTCTCTATCTTGACAATCCCGAAATAACTAGGATTATAGGGTGTGAAGAAATTCTTTCAAATTGTTGCATGAATAAGAGCACTACTATCAGTCACCCAACTAGTTTTATGATTTGCTAAGTTAATAGAGTCAACATCATCGAGGACAAGAAAATCTTACTCAATTATAATGTCTCCTTTTTCATCACCATTGTCATCACTATGGTTCTTGTCATTATCCTTATCTCTTTTTAATTTTTTGCAAAACTTTTTGATATATCCCTTCTTATAACAGTGGTGGTACTATGTTTAGTAGAGTATTATATGATGCATTAGTTGGGATTTTGAGCTACATTTTTTTAAAAGATGAGTTTAGCAATATTTGATGAGCTGGTCACAAGATATCAAATAATAAATTCCTATCTATCCAAACTATGTAGTAAGGTGAGCTAAGGTTGAACAACAGAGAGCTGGAATGCAAAGAAGTGGGTTGACAATATCTTCATAATGTTAGGATGATCATTGATCCTAGAATATAAATGATAGGTACTCTAGTCATGATGATAGCCTATAGGCTCTAATAAGCTCTCAAGCCCTCAGTTCCTCTAGATTAGACAAATATAACAAGCTCTAGAAATGACCCTATCCCCATCTATAACCTAGAACAAGCCCTCTATGGGCCACTAACTCACAAACTCCGAAAGTGTAACCTAAAGGTATGAAACCTTAGGTTAGTTGATTAAGTATCCTGACAAATTCAATTAGCCTATTGCTACTTTTGCGAATTGCTATGGACTATTACATATCACGCGCTCAGCCCTATCTCTTGAAATTAGGAAATTACCTAAGGGTTATCAAGCCTAGAGATAACTCCTAATTCAAGACATTTAACCTAACTTCCAAACCGACCTAGACAAACAAGCATCTAATTAAGCATAAATTTAACATCATTCTCACAATTTTCATCCTTTCATCTTTCTAATATCTACAAGCCCCTAAAAGAACTAGCCACACATGATTAAGCTACCTATAACAAAGATTGAATAAACATAAATCATGCTTAAGTAATTAAAACAAAATATGGAAAATTGAAAACACTTATTGAAGAAGAAAGTTAAACACTTAAACTAACATAAAATTAAGTTAACTAAGGTATTAACTGATTTGTTAAAACCTAATTCAATAAAGTTCAAAATAATATTCTAGCTAAAAATTCCAGCACCGATTACTTGAATAAAAACTAAAATTACTTGAATTAAAACCTAAAAACAAGTACCAATTATTAATTATCAAGCATCAATGAACTAAGGACACTATGAATAAATAGAACTTCATGGAATAACACTTAATCAAGGTTAAATTTTAATCAAAAAAATCTGGAAAATATTAAAATCTAAGGTTTAATTAAGAAAGATAAAATCTGGAAAACCGATAGCTAATCAAAAAAATCAAATTCAACTCTTTATCTAGTGAAAACCTAAGCTACTTCAATTAATAAGCAATTATCTAGATCTTAATGATCTAAAACTCAATTTAACACTTCAAATAAAAATTCCAGATTTAAAAATTAAACAAAAACTGAAATTCAAAAAGATTAAATCTTAAGAACATGCATAGAAATTAAATACGAAACATAGATAAACCAAATACTCAAAGGGTAATTGAAACTATATGGAATAAAACATTAAACAACTTAATATTTGATCAAGATATATCTGAAATTTTCATTAACATTTTAAAGCCAAAAAATTTTCAAAAATTGAATAATAGAGTAGTAAATAGATTAAACCAAACAAGATAATTGACCTAAGTAAGACAAAGGTTCGGCTAAGGGAAGGAAGGTAAACCAATTTGAATGAACTCTCCAATATTAGGACAGAACACACACGAGATTACAACTTAAAACTAATAGGAAATCAACACCAAAACAAGAAAAAATATAAGTGAATTAAATTTCCAACTTGTAGCCATGTGAATCACGTCTAAGAGAGCCATTCTAAGCCATGAAGTTGATGACAAAAATAGCCCACCATTCTCCACTCCACCATGTACATCGGTTCCACCAATCAATTGCCGTAAACGATTTTGTCTTCAAAACTTGATATTATTCAGCCAAAACTTACTCTAAATCAAATGACGAAGAAGAATAGAGTAGCATAATATGCCAAAAGAGGGAGAGTCCACCTTTGTCGTTAAAACCGTCTACTTTTGTTCAACTCTCTCGATTCCTCTCTTTCTCTCCTCTTGTTTTCTTTTGTTTTGTGTTTTCCAAATCTCCACTCTTCTGCCCACTTTTTAGCCTCCACTCCTCCTTTGTCTTCTTTTCTATTTGATTCAAAACCCATGCATGCACCTCCTCCACCATTTTGATGCATGGATGTCGTTTAACTTAAATTTGTTGTCATTTTGTTTGATAGCTTGGACCTCTGATCACCCTTTCTGTAATAACACCATTTATGCATCTCCAATTGACATGCAATTTTGTATGCAGGTTCCTAAAATAATGATCTTGCGCTCCATAAAAGTTCAGATTAATTTGAGCTCTGAAATTTCTCCTAATGCGTCCCCAAATCATCTGCAAGAAATCTTGAATTCAAATGAGCTTGTCTTGATCTTTTCTTTGTAAATGTTTATTGGCTAGTTATATGGACTTGAAATTAGGTGTGAAGCTTCATATAATGATGTTCTAGGTTCTCAAATTGGTTTCACACCAATTCTAGTTTGAAATTTTGCTCAAAACATGGCTCTTTCAACTTGTATCTATGTCTTAAGGTCAAATTTGCATGTAAATGCAGAAGGAACACAAATTAAGCATTTAAATAACAAAATAGGTATGAAATTGCAATGTAACATATATAGAAATCCTATACAATTCATCCCTATCAATATTGCTACTCTTTGAGCACATTTCATTTAGCTACTATTTGATTTATTGCTTGGTTATTATTGTTTAAAAAAAGAAACAAAATGAAAAAAAAGAAAAAGAAAGAAAAAGGAATAACATTTAGTAGCATCAATAAGTGTAAAATGCTGGTGTTATTCAATTGTACATCTCATAAGTTTATCTCTATCATCCCTTTGTTGACTTGATACTTTATGAGTACTTGTGATGAACCCTTTAATCCTATTTGAGCTACCTTAACCTTAACCACATTACAACCTGAAACAAAGTCCATATGATATATTTTTAGCATGTAATCATTGTTGAAAAGAATTGGTGTTTTAGCAAGCTTATGATAGTGTAGTTTCCTATAGGAAGCTTGAGCGAAACACTAACCCATTTACACTTGAGGGAAATGAGTGAAACCATGAGGAAAATTCATTTTTCATTTATACTTATCTTTGAGCAATGCTTTTTTAAGTTGAGTTTGCTTATGCACACTAATGAAAAGTAGTTATGATATATGTATTATCTTGATACTTAACTTGGCTAAAGTTTATGGGATTGCATGATTTGATCTTTATGACAATGTAGTGATAGAATTGATTGGTTGTGCTAGATTATTCTTAAGGACAATCAAAGGTTAAGTGTAGGGAAGTTGATAATTATGCATTAATAAGTGTTTTTCTAAGTATTTAGCGTGTATTTCTTACATAATAAGTTGTTATTGCTGTGTTTTAAGATTCTTTGTGTGTTTTTGTTTAGTATAATTTTTATTATTGTTTTGTTTACATTTGATATTAATTTGGAGTAAGTTTTATTTATTTAAGTGTTTTTATTTTGGTTTTGTGTTTTATTATTGAATTATTAATTTTGGGGTAGAATTAAATCATATTGGTGTATTTATTTATTGTGCAAGGTTTATTAAATTTGAAATTTAAAGTTGGAAGAAAGATAAATATAAAAAGAAAAAAAGTATGAAACGATGATGAAGAATGAAGCTAAAAAGCCCCCAAGACCAAAGTTGGAGAGGGAGTAAGCTGCTGCATGGACCAATCAATGAAATAAGGGTAAATATACAACAAATAACATCCAAAAACACTATAAAATTCACCCCTATCAACCCCCATTTTTGGAAGTCTCTCCATAGACCATACACGATATTTGAATTAGATAATTCAAGGTAACTACTATCAAGCTCTTATGACAACCTCAATGGTGTATGCAATAAAGCAATGAATCACCTGGAGAATTGGGCTCTTAATCTTGGTTCTTTTTGTGACATTTTTAAATTTTCCAATTTCAATCTCCTCCTAGAATCAACTAGCAATTTTTAAAGGGAGAAAATCAAATCTACTACTCTTCGTTGTTGGTAATTCTATTAGTTTAATAGTTAGGATCGCTAAGGTTGCACTGATATCACAAAACTTCAAAGAAGAAATGATTCATACCTTATTAAAATTTTACAGCATCGTCATCCTTTATTTCTACCTAATTCTTCTTGAATTTAAAAATGACCAGGAATTCATATAGTATATAACTAGGTCAGCTAAGCCCAATTTCTCCTAATCTTTAAACACTAAATAGTATGTAGGCTTGTTGGATCGTTTCAAGAGTGTATTAAATTAGGCTATGATCTTGAAGTTGTAAAATCGAAGGATAGTTGGTTTAATATTAATGCCTGTAGAAGAGGAAGTCCTGCCATTATGAACTTTTTTGCGATTCCTTCTGCCTATGCGTGATTTCTATGAGCAAGCTAAAGCAGTTGTGGGTATTGAAATCTATACCTAACCTTGACAAGTCATAAACCATATAAAGATGTTCACACATTGCAATGATACCGCAATAACTATTAAGACTCCACATACCTAGGCATGTAATGTGTCCAAACATTTAACAAACCCATGGTTTAATAACCCTTGGTAATCATCAGCCATTTAACTTGAATTATATGAATGATATGCTATAAATGGCAAGAAGGGCATAAGGATTATGTGATCAATAAAAGTATATAAGCTCTTTTAATCATCAGGAACTCATTAAACCCAATCCATTAAGTGTATGTCATCCTATATTCACTCAAGTGTAAAATATATTATAGGCATTTACAAAATGCTTCAAACCATGACATTCAAGTAAATTCCATTTAATAACGTGATTTATAGTTAGTTAGTCATTAGCTAGTAGTGTGTTAAGAATCTTAATCAGCAAAAATATAATAAGAAGTTTAAGGAAAAAAAGAAAACCCCAATTGGGTATGAGAAAAGAGATAAATTTTGTAATATCCCTATTCACATTGGAAAATTACTCAAATCTACATAAAATCAAATGGTAAAGGGTAACCTATACACTAGTGTACCCTAGATCAACATTAAAATCAAAAGTGACGTAAATCACATAAAATACGGCTAGGAGGGCACATTAATGCAGAAACCCTATCATATGGATAAAAACCAAAATCGAAACTTTTAATGGAGAATAAAACACAAAACTTGTTGACTTAATGTAGAATTAGTGATTTGATGCGAAAATAATAAAATGGAATTGTTAGAAAAAAGAAGAATAGTGGGGCTTTGAGCTCAAGGGTGAAAAACTTATAAAGAAGTAGGGAGGATAGTTTTATTGGTGCTTTGAAACACAAACCTCAACAAGTAAACCAGGAGTGTCACAAGTGTGGCCCACCCTATGTAGTTGTCTACCTTTTTACAGGGCCTGAGCCACCAGATGAGATTAAAGTAATAGTTTTCACTTTTTATGTATATGTTTTATTAATGCTAAATGCCTTAGTGTTCCCCGATTTTTATAATTTAACCCTAGATTAAATGTATTCAAATTTGGGACACCTAAACAACTAAGAAAGATATGAAATTCAAATACATCAATTTATAGAAAATAAATGAAAACATATTCAAATTAACATGCAAGAGTGCACCAATTATACATTAATTTCTATAATGAAAATGCATTCAAATAAAAAAAACCAAAATAATCACCCAAAATAATGGTGGATTACCTCCTACAAAGGGATTATTTAAAGTCATTAAGTTGATGAAATGTTTCCTATTCAAGTATTATCGAACTTGTTCTTTCGACTTACTATGCATCTTCACCCTTCTCTTGGAACTTTTTGCAACTTCTTTAACTCTAAAATTTGTTAGGTGAATAATTAGATGTGATTTCAAGTGTTATTTAATTACATTTACCCTTATTTTGCTATTTAAATTTTTAGTTGTTGTTTGTGCATGTTTACTTTGTAGGTTAAAGTGAATAATTGAGGAAATGTGGACAAAAATTCAAGGAAGAAGCCATTTTAGGAGTATAAGGATGTTTGGGCCTTAACAACAATTAATCCCCCTCAAACTTGTGATGAAGTAGCATATTTCAAAAGATGAACAGTGGGTATAAAACGTATCATTGATGATTAACTTGAAGCACTATTGAACTACATAGACACAATTTTAGTTTGATCTTTTAAAATTTTCAATTAAATTGCACCCTATGATAGTTGTGTTTTAGATTACATTTTTTAGGTTGTTATTAGTTGTTTTTTTAATGATAGTTATGTGTTTAGGACTTAGATTTACATTCTTTTATATTCTTATGAATGTTTATGTGTTTTATGTGAGGGAAAAGATTTGATCTTATTGAATAGGATGCTTAATGTTATTTAATGTGAAGATGAAATAAGACGCTAAAGGATGAGATGAACAAGAAATAGAGGTGAAACAACTATGGCCATGATTGTGGGGCTCCCAAGTCATGTACAGTTGACACATGTATTTTGGTGTCACCCATTGCCATGATCATGTGGGTGCTATGTCTTGCTCTTATAGCCCTAATCATGCACTTCAAGGAAATCTACTAGACACTGGATTCATGGGTTGTTGATGGTTTGAAGCTATTTTGGACTAAAGATCACTTGGAAAACCCTAGGAGCCACCCTAAGAGGGTTAGAAGTTATTTAAGGACAAAAAGAAGCATTTTTTGGTAGCTAGAATAAGAGGAAATCTAGATTAAACACCAAGAACTCAAGAAACAAATCCAATTTCCATATTTTCCAACATAAGGGCTAAAACCAAAAGAACCTTAATTTGCAATTCACTTTCTTGTCAGTTTCCTTTCTTTGTCTTTGTATCTTGAATATGAATATTGGAAATTTCATTAACATTATGAATTGCTAATTTTGTTTATTTTTTCCTCTTTTATTTTTTTGTCAAACTCGTATCTTATTGATTCAATGCATATAAGTTTTTTATGTTTATTGTGCTTCTTCTCTATTTGGAATCGAGATATTGAATTAAGACATTCATGTTATGTTGTGCAATGAGAGTTGGTACCATAATAAATTTATAAACATTTGGTTAGTAGGTGCTTGAAGAGAGAACATAATTTTTTTGTTAATTTCTCATAGGATTGCATCATAACTAATTGGATGGGAAGAGTGTTGAAAGATTGAGAGATTGTAATTCAATTCCTATATAAGTCAATAAGTGGCCCTTGATTAGAACTTGAAAGAGGGTAATCAAAACTATAGGATATCTAGTTTTAGCACAATTAAAGCATTAAGGTAAGAAGAAGGAAAAACAAGGATAGAAGAAATTCCTAATTGTTGATAATTGGTTAATCTCAAGTTCACTGCATTCCTAAATATTTAATTGTTAATTTTTTTATTTAGTTTAATTTTTATTACATTCATTCTAATGTTTCCTTAAAAAATTTCTAATTCAAGTCACTAGGTAACTAATCACAATCTTCTTGGTAACTAATCACTACAGTGGAATAACAATAAGTTCTTTATGTCATTGCCAAGCATTGTCACTTTAGCATCTTGTGTGATTCGAATTCTTTTTATTTAAATAATTTGATACTTTTTACGTGTGATTATAGGTGCAAGACCATAGGGGTCATAAGAAGATCAGGTAAGCTTATAAATGCAAAATTTTCAGACATTATAAATCAAGAGTGGGAGATTAGGTAAGCAAAGTGCCGAGAAGTAATAAAAAAACAATTATTGAAGTAGGAAAACAAGACTTCTAGTCTAGGCCAATAATTTTGAGAAAAACTTATTTTTCATGATATCCTACAAAAAAATGTGCAATTCTATAGATTAGCCAATGAAGATATCAATGCAACCTTGACCAATATTTTCTAGATACAAGATATATATATATATATTCAATATGCTATCAGAAGATATAAAAAATTTATGGTTTTTCCCATTTACATTAAAGGATAGAGCTAAGGTACAATTAAATTCTTTCAATCTAAAAAATGCTAAAATATAAGAGTTGTTTATATTGTTCAAATTTTCTTTCTTTCTTTTTTATTACATATGTTTTATTTTGTGAGTTTTTGTTGTTAATTAGTTATTTTATTTTATTTTGTGCTTTAGTTTGTATGCTTACTCAGGGAAAAAAACTAGAGAAGTTAGAATTTGATCCAGAGCTTGAGAGATCACTTAGGAAACAAAAGAAAGAAACTCAGAGTAGAGAATTCTAGTGAATAATTACTGGCACAAAATAGAATATGAATGGCTCTACTATTAAGTGAAAGCAATCTTTCATCATCTATATTCCATTCCTTTTTTACCTTAGGAATTCTTTGGCCATTTTCAATTTTAGTGGGAATATAAGGACCTTCATTCACTATGTCCCACAATTTAACATTTTCGGCTTGAAGAAAGAATTTCATCCTAGTTTTCCAATACAAGTATTCATTTCCATCAAA
>JAOXYD010151187.1:0-10491 GCA_028565735.1 Pinacopodium congolense | reverse complement strand
AAAATATTATTATTATCAATAATATTAATAATATTAAAATTAGAAAAAAAAGAATAGCCAAGGAATAGCTAAAGATGGGTGGGGGTAAGGAATAGTCATTCCATACCCATTTTCTCAACCAAACATGGGAATGACTATTCCTTAGGAATAGAGGGGGAATAGAATAGCTGTTCCCCCCAACCAAACATACCATAAGTTTTTTCGAAGTATAATAATTAATAATCAACTTACCATTGGAATAATTTCCAAAGTGAGATATCTCAATCGATTACTATTAAAGACTTTCACAACTATTTAAATACATAAAGAATTCAATAAACTGTATCCCTCTGACACTTAAGTTATATGCTAGTCCTTAATGTACAAACAAAAAAAAACAAATAAAAATAAAAATAAAGGAAGGGGACAAGGAGAATAAAGAAACTTCTCTTAATAATGTCTGATGATTAGACATTTGATGAAGTACTAAAATGAGATCTCCATTAAGAATGAATTAATTAAGTAAAACAATTTTTTGATAAAAAAAAGAAACAAGTGAACAATATCTAAATAGTAGTAAAAAGGCAAAACAAAACCAAAATATAACATAAACTAAAAATGAAGAAACTAATCCTATGATCCCAAGGTGTATGTAATGATCACTCATGAGGGCCGGATCATGAATAGAAGATTAAATATATTTTAAGCATGTTTCACTTATTGCTCCTAATGCTACATCCTTCTCTATAGATTGAGTAGTAACTCGCAAATAGCGGTCAAGGAAACCTCAAAAAATGAAACTGAAGTCAAAAGACCAACATTGGATAAAGGACGTGCACTAGGCTGTACTAGCTCAATGGTCTCATCAAGTTCGACCTCAGGTTCTGTAAGAACAGTTCATAGAGCTAAAAGGTCATCTAATTGCTCATTATTTTGCAAATGATGCTTGTTTAAGTTTCTCCATTCTCCCTGGACACTACTGTAATTTTATAACTTCAAAGAGGAAACTGTCTTGTTCATCGAAGGTAGTATAGAGTCTCATCCCCAAAATCTACACCCTTATGGACAAGGATCCTTGTGATTAACCTTAAAAAACACAAAATCTTATCCTTTTGATGGAATCTCACTATGTTCTGCATATGAAGAATGATAAACTCAGATAATGGAATTCCTAACAGGGTACCCAAAATATAAAGCATATGATGGAGAATATATGAATTAATAAATTGAACCTTGTTAAGGCCAATAGCATTAGGTTGATCATTGGTCTGAAGTATTGCCACTATGATACACTCACGAGCCTTCAACCGAGATGTTAGATAACTCTACCTAATGTAGCCTAGGGAAGACTAAGAATTCCTCATGCCATGCTGATTAAAATTTGAATATGAGAGGATTTAATTAGTCATCGAATTAGGTTCCTTCTTGTGCTCAAAGATTTGGAAATCATGGCACACTTAACAAATAAGATAAGTACCAATGCATGATGTGAATGGATGTATCTCGTACAAAGGTCTGGATCCTAATGGTGTCATCCTTGTTTTGTCCTCGATATTGATATCTAATTCCCAAATTAAAGTCAAATAATAGGGTCTATCTATCTGTAATATTAGGAAGGTTCTAATGATATCAACTCTAATTCCACTCTGAAGTGATACAAACCACTTAAAAATGATGTCATTAGTCTAATGAGTCTTGAATAACTTTGTATTTTCTACCAAAATGAATTAGGAGGCATAAAACATGAGCATTTGTGCAATGATGATGAATCTCCTAGTGGCATCTCAATAGGGAAGAATACTAGTATAGAAAGATGACATTAGAAAGATGCGTAGAAAATTACAGCAAGAGTAACCTCAATGGCACCAAGGTAGATGATAAAGTTAGATATCAATAATAATAGAGAGAAGGGTAGTGGTAGTGGCTAATGGGTAGAGAAGGCAGATTGATTAGTAGGAACAAGGCTTGCAATTGAGATGTAGAGGAGAGATGGAAGAGTTGGTGATAGGAGGTGATGAAGAGGGAAATTAGTGCAGGGGGTTATGGTGGCTAAGGTGATTAGGGAGAAGAAAGAAATTGACAACAAATCAAAGAATGGAAGGGAAAAGGAGAATAGTGGCAGTCAAGGAGATAAGGAAGAAGATGGGCAGTGAAGAGGAGAGAAATACTGGGGAGGGCTATGAAGACTAGAAACAAAGGTAGAAAGAAACAAAAATGGGGGAAAATAGAGAAAATAATTAGGGTTTTAAGGGTGTTTTTGGAAAACAATGTTGTTTTATAACTTGGTAGGCCCTACTATATACCATAGCACAATATCACTCACTATTAGACCATACTAGCAATGTTATTCATTTATTTCTAGAAATACCTAAATGATGCCTCATACCATAAATAATGACATTATTTTTTTTAGGGTTTTTTTTCTTTTGTATTCTCCAATATCTATAACATCACCTCAGATAACTCACAATGACACCGTTTAGTAACATTGTTATTCTTTTATATAAATACATCCAATTTATGAATCACAATGGCATTTCATGTGGAGCTCAACGGTGCCATTGTGTCCCAACATTTAACTTCTATCTTTTAGAACTCATAGCTACTAAAAAGAATTATGAATAAAACCTACTCTTGTCCATTTAGTGTATAATAGCATCATTACAAAAATAAAAAATACTAAAATATTAAAAAGACAATAAAAACTAAATTAAATAGAAAAGGGAAAATGCCTTGAATTGCCTCCCAACAAGTGTTTTTTTAACGTTGTTTAATTGAATGCATTTTATGTAACTTACAGTGTTGGAGTTTGGAGGTTAAACATCTCTTTATATGCTTAGGAATTGTGCATCCAAAGTAACAACCAATGACCATTAACCTTGAATGTTTTTATTTGTGGATATGTGATTTCAACTGCTCCATATGGAAAAACTTACTTCACCATGAATGGTTTAGACCATTTCAACTTAAGTTTATGAGGAAATAAATGCAATCAAGAGTTATAGAGAAAAGCTTGATCGTCTTCCTTAAACTCCTTATCAGTTCGAATATGATGGCCATACTACTTCTTTATTCACTCCTTGTAAAGCATAGAATTGTTATAAGCCATCAATCTCCATTATTCAATTTAATTAGATTTTTTATTTTTTACCTATAAGAATATAATCAACATTAAGAGACTTGATTGCCTAATATGCTTTATGTTCTAGTTTAACAGGAAAATGACAAGCTTTTTCAAAAATTAACTGAAAAGGGAAACATGCTTATTAGTGTTTTGTAATTTATCTTATATGCCTATAAAGTATCATTTAATTTATCAAATCAATCTTTCTTAGAATGCTCTACTATCTTTTTTTATAATCATTTTAGCTCTCTATTTATTACTTCTATTTAGCCACTAGTTTGAAGATGGTAAGATGTAGCTATTCTATGTGTAGCACCATAACGTTTATTTTTTCAAACTAGGTACTACAAAAGTATGTTCACCTATCATAATGATGGCTTTACATGTATCAAAATGTGAAAATAACTTCTCAAGGAATCTGACTACTTCCTTAATATCATTAATAGGCAAAGCTTATTCTTCCACCTATGTATAGATATAATCAATAACTATTAGGATATACTTATTACTAAATAAAGTTGGAAAAGAACCTATAAGATTAATCCCCTGACATTAAACACTTCACACATAACAAAGGTAGTTTAAAGTATTTCATCTCAGTGAGAAATATCACTTATACTTTGAAACTTATCGTAACATGCAGTATACCTTTAGGCTTCTTGGAAGAAACTAGGCCAATAAAAATATGATCAATAGGATTTTCCTAACCCTTTCTTCCCACTTAAATATTTCATGAAATGGGCTTTTTAAAGTCCTCAGTGACCAAGCTTGATATGAATGTTGAAACCCAATGACCGAGCTTGACATGAATGTTGACCTCTGTGAATTACGTGAAAATAAGGAGCCAACCCTTCTCCCAAGGTTATAAGGCTAAATGAAGCTTACTTGTTTTTAGTACATATATCTACATATTTTTTTAATAATATTTCATTCTTAGTGGATTAGCCCCTACCCTTGAATCATATTCTAATCAAATTTTCATTTCAAGAACTTTTTAAGCAGTTTTTTAGAGTTAAAATGACCTTCTATAGGTCCTCAATGACAATACTCTAAGATATCTTTCAGTTCTAAATATGGAACACATTTTTAGTAACTTGACCTACATAAATCTTATACAATTAAGGGTTTTTTCCTAAAAGTAGTACAAACATTCGAAAATAATTTCTTCGTTTGCTAATATGACAAACCTTTATGTACAAATCTTATAACCAAGGAATTTGAAAAATTTGTAAACCTTGTTACTTCACTTACCTATACTTCCAATGCATATAGCTACTTATCTGGAAATGAGTTATTGATCTCTTCTTCAAATACTTACTCTAAATATTGATTTGGAAGGTGGGATAGGTGATTTACTAGTAATAAAATCTACTTAACCAACCTTATTTTAATGTCAATCTTACTCTATAAAATTTTCAAAATAGAGTGATTCGTATACATTATGACCTTAGATAAAATTAGATAAGATCAAAACTTAGCAAAAGCTTGTACTACAACTAATAATTCCTTCTTTGTTATCGTATAATTTTTCTATATATCATTCAAGATCTTATTATTATAGTAAATCAGTGGAAAATGCTTATCTTTTATTTGTTTAAATACAATTCTTATTGCAAAATTCCTAGCATCACATATTTTTTCAAAGGGAAGATTTTAATATGGAGTGACCATGATTGAGATATGAGTCAATTTAACTTTCAAAATATTAAAGGTATTCAAATGATTATCATAGAAATTGAAAGAAGCATCTTTTTAAGAAATTTAATTAAACGAAAAGCAATCTTAAACAAAATCCTTAATAAATCTAGGATAAAAATCATCATGTCCAAGAAAACTCCTAATAGCCTTAACAAAAGATGAAGGTGATAGTTTTTTAATAATCTCTATTGTAGCTTTATCTACCTCTATCTTTTTACATGAAACCTTATGTGCCAACACTATATCTTCTTGTATAATAAAATGATAGTTTTCTCAATTCGACACTAAATTAGCTTTTACACAATGTTTAAATTTTGTTTCTAAATTATGAAGGCATAAATCAAAAGAATCATAAAAATAGAAAAATTATCTATAAATACCTCCACAATGTCTTATATCATATCATAAAAAATGGCCATTATACATCATTAAAAGGTAACTAGTGCATTGCACAACTTGAAAAGCATTCTTTTATAAATAAATATGCCATAAGAGTAATTGAATATCATCTTATGTTGATCCTTAGGCTAGTTGGAATTTGAAAATGCCTAGAAATTTCATCCAAAAGCAGTATCACGTGTGGCCCAAAAGTCTTTTTAGCATTTCATCGATGGAAGATAGTGGAAAGTGATCATTTCTCATTGCATTATTTAATCTCCTATAGTCTATGCATATTCCCTATAAAAAAAGGTTTATTCTTCTCATTAAGCACTATCATTGTGCCTCCTTTCTTCGAAACTATCTGTATAAGGCTCACCTAGAAAATTTCAAGAATTAAATAAATAACACTTGCATCTAGAAGAGTAATTACCTCAGCTTTCACCACTTCCTTTATGTTTAGATTAACCCTTCTTTGTGATTACATAACTAGCTTAATGTTATCCTTTATAAAGATTTTATAAGTATAAAAGAAAGGATTAATGCCTCTAATGTACAAAATCTTCCATGTAATAGCCTTCTTATATTCCTCTAAGATCTATAGCAACTTGTCTTTATACTCCTAACTTACGTTTACAACTATGATAATAGAAAGCTTTGAGTTTTCTCCTAAAAAGGTATAATCAAGATGTTTCGACAACTTTTTAAATTCTAAAACCAGTGACTCTTCAATAAAGGGTCTCAATTTTTGATGTTTCTACTGATCTCCTCAAAACCTATTTTTTACACTATGCACTCACTTGCTTCTAGGCACTCGACTTATTTAATCTAAACATAAAAGGAAGGATTAATGCCTCCAATGTCCAAAATCTTCCATGTAATGGCCTTCTTATGTTCCTCTAAGATCTATAGTAACTTGTCTTTATACTGCTAACTTAAGTTTACAACTATGATAATAGAAAGCTTTGAGTTTTCTCCTAAAAAGGTATAATTAAGATGTTCTGACAACTTTTTAAATTCTAAAACTGACGACTCTTCAATAAAGGGTCTCAATCTCCTTTTGATGTTTCTACTGATCTCCTCAAAACCTATTTTTTACACTATGCACTCACTTGCTTCTAGGCACTCGACTTGTTTATCTATCGATGGGCTTCCTCATTCAACTTCTTCTCCTTAATTTAAACACACTTGAAATTGATCTTTGTAAAGAAATTATTTCAAATAAAAAGACATAAAACAATATATAAAAGTGCCTATCTTCTTATTCATTATCTTTAGATAAACTGCCAATGTGGTTATATAGTCCACTTGATGAATTCTTGCTATCTTTACTAGCTTACTTGTACTAAAATGACACTTATTTATGACCATCTTTTCTACGAACTCTTAGGCTTCTTTGAGTGTCTTATTGTTTAATGTCCCTTCAGCTACTGCATCTATAATTTTTTTATAGAATTATTCAACCCATTGTAAAACATTTATACCTAAAACCATGTGGGTAATCTATGATGTAGGCATCTTCCAAGCAGATCTTTATATCTTTATCACATCTTATATAGAATCTCAGTCTTTATTTGTGCAAATGTTGATGTGTCATTCCTCAACCTAGTAGTCTTTGCTGAAGGGAAATATTTAAGTAGGAACTTCTCGACCAAACTACCCCAAGTAATGATTGATATAAGAGGTAGGAATTTCAATTATTAGTTCACTCGATCCTTTAAAGAGAATAGGAATAGCCTTAATTGAATAACATCATCTGTGGCACCGTTGATCCTAAATGTGTCACATATCTCTAAAAAATTGCAATATGAAAATTAAGATCCTCATTCAATAATTTTTCAAAATGAACAAACTTTTACGCTATCTAAATGATGTTAGAATTTATCTCAAAGTTATTCACATTGGTCAATGGCCTTGTGATACTTGACTATGTCTTGTGAACCAATGACTTCACATAGTCCGACATGAACCTTGGTCTATTCTTCTTTACCATCTCTCCTAGATTTTATAGCCTTGACTCTACTTCTCCCTTTTTCTTAAGCCTTTCTCTTTATCCTTGTGCTCAAAGAGCTACTATCTCTTTTTCAAATTAGATTAAAAAAATAAGAGTTTTTACCCCTATTTAGACCATGTACAATATACTTATATTCATTAAAAAATAAATAAGTGGCTAAATTAAAAAATTAAAATAAAATAACTAGATATGAAAACTAAAATAAAAATAGTTAAAGTAATATTTCTAACTTCTCATAATATCAAAAAACAATCCTTGACAATGACATCAGAAATTTAGTCATACGAGTTTTAAATATAAATTAATTAAATTCTTTACCTTATAACTTTTAGGTAAGTGCATCTATCATTATGTAATATCAAAATAAGTCCAATATTGATGGCTATTTAATGTATATATGGATTACTAAATAAATTATACTAAGACCAATTAGGCAAGTACACCAATCATTCTATAGTATAGTCTATGGTGAATTCGAATATCATCCCACGAGGATCACCAATAACAGATCTAATAAATTTAATGATAGATTAATTAAATTATTAACTAAGTTATAATAATAAAAAAAGATCTTAAACTAAAAATCTTTACTAGATAAGGTTTCAATTAATGAGAAAAATGTCTAAATTAATAATCCACTAGAAAAATTTACATTTTCAATGCTTCATCTTGATTTAATGTTTAACTTAATTTATTTAGATCAATAAAATCCATTAAGTATACTCTTTCTCAAGTAATATAATTCATATCTCTTAGTTGATTAATTAGAATCTCTTGTAAATTAAAACCTTAAAATGACATATTAATTCAATCTATGGTTTTTATGTGCTAGTTAGATTTGAATCTAACTTGAAAAACTTATGTGAGCCTATCTTTAAAATCCCATGTAAGCTTTTTTATTCATGAATTGATCTATTCATATAATTGATTTATCAATCTAAGTATATGACATTTGATAATAAATTGAATTTCTAGTAAAAACTTCCATCCAATACAATAATATTTATGAATAATCCTAAGATAAATATAGGTCTTACAATTAAATAAATCGATAAATATTGAACATTAAATTTTAAGGTTCATCCCATTTAGATCTTAAAGAAATGTAGTTCACAGTTATATAAATATATACAACAACAGTCAAAGAAAAGTATGGTACTATAAAACTTATTGTCATATAGTTTTGCCTTTGAATCTTCTATTGAATATTATTGAAAATCCTTTTGATCCTTGAATCTACACTATAAACTCAAATTCTCCCTCTTCAATTGCTTCAATCTCTAGTAAAAGTGACTTGGAATTCAATCTTTTACCTCAGTTGACTTTTGTTTCTCTTTAAAAGTTCAAAAGAAAACCTTAAAATGCCACTTTTATAAGAGCTAGACAATCTCTCTCACGGATAGAGTCGTGGTTGTAATGGAGGGCTTGGGATGAATCACGACCAAGGTCATAGTCGTGACTCTAGATATGATTCACATTGGTTGTGATTCACACTGGAAACTTCATAACTTGATTTTTCTCTTAAAAAAGTCATAATTTAGGTTATAGATCTGACTTAGGCCGTGATTCTCACTATTTTTCCTCCTTCCTTCTACTCTTCAATCTCACGAGTCATCCAATTATTTCCATGATTATAATTAATATCCAAGACATACAAAAATAACCATTTTTACAAAATTTTATATGATGAATATCAAATCCAAAAATTAACATATTTAAGCACAAAAATTGCATAGAATAGCCTCAAACCTAAGATTTGAAAGAATAAAATCAATATATTAAGTACTATTTGATACCCCCTACACTTAAATTGTTGCTTATCCCCAAGAAACTATTTAGATACTCCCTTAAAACAATTCCAGAGGTAGATATAAATCAAATGGGTGCTAAATCACAAACCAATTCACTTAAATATAACTAATATCTCCTAATTTATTCATGACTATGACACGACTTAACTCACACACAATCATATAGTTAGTTATAGTAACTCTTAATATACAACATTAAGCATCCAGTTAATTTTTTACAAATCCATATACAATCTTTACGCGAAGATAAACATGTTGTTATAAATATCCCACATATTAAACTAAGTTACTCTCTTAAAAGGCACTAGTACTACTCTTTAACTTCAACTTTTTTATTAGTACAAAGATAAAGGAGTAAAATTTTTATACACTTATTCTCATAATTTGTTCTAAACTTTGAACAATTAAATTTATTTAATTGAACATCATATTCCAATTTTCATAAAAATCGTTATAGATTTTCCTTTGAGTTTTAATATTACATATAAGAGTCATTAGACATGTGCAATGATATAAAAATAAAATGAAAGGTTAATGATCATGCAAGAGTTATTCAATACCAACTATGTCAATTATATCCATTACATTGAAATACACCAATTAACAATTAACTAACTATCAAGATTATTCTATGTAAGATATAAAAAATAATTAGTCTTAAACTTATAGCAATTCAAATGTGTGATGACAAATATATCCTATTCCCTTCCCCACATTTATTTAATTACCCTCAATTTAAGGTATAAAAAGTAAAAGAAAAGAATAATAAGTAAAAGAGAAAAAAAACAATACTTCACTAAAATTGAAAAGGTGAGAACTATTTGATTCCATGTAATTATGAGGGATTGAGGATAGGAAGTTGGAAGCTTTTCCATTGGCTAAGTCCAATCCTTATGAAATCTTTAGATGTCATTAGATGGAAGTGGATGCTAATGGTGCAAATGCAACAGTTCTCTCAACGCTGCATGAAGCTTTATCTGATTAGCTTGGTACTCTAACATATGTGCTATGAGATGCATGAACAAAGCATCTACTTAATTAGGAGCCACCATTGATGATTCATATCCAACAATCTCTATATCAATGTCCCTATCCTCCATGGCATGATCTCTGGCTTGATATCGGGCTGGAGCCAGTGCTTGGTGTTTTGATCCCATAAGCACTACATGGTTGTCAATCCATTTTTCCAATCTTATCTGAATTCATATCATGCTATTCAATGGATCTATGTTGATCGATCACCTCAACTGCATACCACTCACCATAACTCCCAAGTTTTAGCTAACCTAGTGATATAGGAAGATCTATTAAGTGATTGTTGTTCGTTGGTTGAATGATTAAAAATGGGTGTTCTTTAAACCGATTTTACTTTAAAAACCAAAATGAGATTAATTGAAAACCAACGTGACGAAAGGCAAGTGCACCTATCGAACAAGTAATAAAGCGGAGTAAAATTAAGCTCCGAGTGTCGAACCCACAGGGAATGG
>JAOXYD010151178.1:0-10492 GCA_028565735.1 Pinacopodium congolense | reverse complement strand
AGATTTATTTAAAAAAATAAGAGGAATCTAATCAAAATAGGATAGAAATAAAAAACTTCATGTAAAAGATAGACGAACTAGAATAAATGTAAAAAGGATTGCCTATATAAGAAATCCTACAAATAATAAAAGAAACTAACTACTCACAGTTCAGTAAAACAAATCCCATTATCTAAAAGATAGTAGACTAGAATAACTAGACAAAACTATTAACATAAAAACCAATAATAGGCTATGATGAAGTTTCTTTTATCTTCGCATGCAGTGGACCCTGAGAGGAAGCTATTGATCCATTTCCCTTTGAAAGTCTCTCTTAAGCTGGTATATCATATTTGGCTCTTTTGTCTTCTTGTGACATTTGTAAGGTATTCAATTTCCTTAAAATATATCTTTTTCTGAATGAAATTTGTTTGAGGGAGAGTATTGGGAGGGTTCCAGTTTTAATTTGATAGTCTGACCAAGGGATATATTTTTCGAACATCCCAAGTCCTCAATCTTAGTAATATAGTATTATTAGACTAGATCAAATGGGATACTACTCAATTCAATCTTAAATAGATAGTTATTAGGTATAGTGTTAAACCCAGGGTTGGTTCCATCTTTTTTTTTTTTATGATGACAAAATTTTTCTAGTAATATGTTTGTAAAGTTTGTTGTCTTTGTTTAGTATTTATAGTGTATGTGATGAATAAGTAATTAATTTGGTAATAAATTAAATTTTTTATGACTTATCTATGTTTAAGTTGTATGAATTGTTCAGCTTATTGTGTCATGGAATAAAGTTTGTAGGTAAAGTGAAGGAAATTATTAAGCTTATTGTGTTAAGGAAATTTGGTAAATTGGTTGAATTGATTTGGTTATGTTTGTATAATTGTACAAAATACGTTAAGATTTAATTATTATTGTTTTGTTTATGTTAAAATATGTTGAGTTTTGTTATGAACTAAATGCGATTGCTTTTGCATGGATTGATTAATGCTTGTACAAAATTTGGAAGCTAGATTGTTGAACAAGCTCAGTCGAGCTCTAAAATCTATACAAATAATTTTGGAAAGGACGTAAGTATAATAATAAAGCTCCAAACATTATGAAATTTTACAGGCTATTAGAAAATTTTGTCAAGGAGCTAACCATAAAATTTCCCATCAATTGGATGAATAATGAAGAAGATATGATTAAAAAATCTAGTGGTACTAAAAGATGTCAACACAGTCATCAGTCGATCAAATGAATTTGTGTAGGACATTGGTCGACCGAATGAAGATGTCGATCGATTGAATGAAGCCCAGGTCAACCTAATCAAGTAAGAGGCTGACCGAATGAGACCATCAATGAGGTCATTCGGTCGATCGAACATGAGGGTCACTCTACAACAGGCAGATTTCAAATAAGTATATTGTTAAATGAGCAAAATTTTAAAGGAATGACGATTTGTTCTTTAAATGAGTATAATTAGGTGTGTTTTATGTTGGTTAGGCATCAAGAAATATCCAAGAAGTTTTGAAAGTGTTTCTGTATTATTATTAAGTATTCTTATGTGTTTGTGAGTTTTTAGTGAAGTTGTTGTTGTGAATTTTGTGTGGGTTTTTCTTGAGCCTTGAAAAATAAAATTGATAGGTTATTCCTAAGACCTAGAAAAAGAAGAGTGAAAGGTTATTCTTGAGCATATAAAAGGGATTGTATTGTGTATTCTTGTTGATTGTAATAAGATCAAATTTTCAACAGTAGCGTTGGGGACTGGATGTAGGGCAAGAGGATTACACCGAACCTGAATAAGTCGGTTTTGTCTCTTCTTCCCTTCCTCTCTTATTTTTATACATTTAAATTAATTTTTTAATTAATTTTTTTTATTTAATTTGTATATTTAAATTATTTCTTAGCTTCCACATTTAATGAAAATTGGTAAAAAAGACTTAGGTTGATAATTCATCCCCTTTTAGATGCCATATAGGGCCAATAATTAGTATCAGAACGTAGGTCTCACATTGGATTAATTCTAAAAAATTTGTGAGCAAAGATAGATCGAATTTAGTTTACATGTACCTCCTTTGTTTAATGAAAAAAACTTTAGAGATTGGAAAATTAGAATGAAAAATCACCTTTTCAACTGAGGAAAAGATTTTAGGAAAATCATAGAAAATAATCCTTACATACCTTCAAAGCCTACAGAAAGTCTAACACTCAAATAAGCATTAAAAGTAGACGAAATCAAAAGAAATATTATGTCATCCAATTATAAAGTTGTAAATGTTTTATATTATGCCTTGAGTATAGCAATATTTGAAAAAGTTTCATGGTGTGAAAGTGCCCAAGAAGTATGGCAAGCATTAGAGGAAATCTATAAAAACAAGGAAGAGGAAAGCAGACACGAAGACGTAGCCTTCCTATGCTTCATGGATGATGAGGTACGTACTTCCACAACATTTTATAATTATGTACTGTCATGTTATAAATCCTATGATAATAATGATGAATGTGATGAAGAGTACGCTTATAAAGAGATATTAGAGCATATAGAAGAATTAACTAGGAGAAAAAAGGATTTACATGGTAAGCATACTGAAACCTCAAAATTACTTGATGTTTTTCATTTAGAAAATGAAACACTTAGGAAATTAGTAGAATCAAAGGATGTTAAGATACAACAATTGATAGAAGAAAATAGGTTTTTAAAGAAACATTTGAAATCAAAATTTGATGATCATAGTTTGGTGAATGAAAATACATTTCTTAGATTAGAGATAAATACCCTTAAGGATTCCTTTGTTAAATTTATGAAAGGGAATGAGAAATTAGAAAACATGTTGAATGGTCAAAAGGTCATAAATGATAGACATGGTTTGGTTTATAAGAGCAATAGTGGATCTTCTTCAAGTATGACCCAATTTGTTAAAGGTAAGAACTTAGAAGTAGAAGAACCTAGGCCATCCATTAAAAAGATCTCTAAGACTTCATCATCTAGCTCCCATAATAGAAAGAATCATCATGCTTTTTTGTATGCATCAAAACCATCATAAAGAAATAATGTGCATGTGCCTTAAAATATACATAATTTCTTTATAAATGCACATCATCAAATGATGCTTATAGGCCTTCTACTTCACATGCTCCTTATGATCAGATATATGCATATATAAATGTTTACAATACTTATTGTATGCCTTCAAATGTGTCTCGTGTAGACGCTAGACAATATTTTCATCCAAGCAAAACGTTTACATGTAGTAGTCCATATAAGAACAATTTAAGACCTTATTCATATGATACATTTAAGAGTTTCAAGGGATCTAGACAAAGACATGCTCATATATCATGACTTCCATTGTTTTATCATGTCTGTGGTCGTTTTGGATATATTCAACAATATTGCTTTGATAGTTTAGATATTTTGTCAAATGGTCATGAAAGTTATAAAACTAAACCATCCAGGACCCAAGATGATATGTATACCAAAAGTTCATTAAATTTATTTTATAGGTATTAAAGGATATCTCCAAGAGCATAAAAGAAAAATAATTTTTGCAATCATTGTTGAACCAAGGATGTATAAACTACAAGTATATGAGGCTGGTGAGAAATTATAAAAAGGGAGAGACACCTTGAAACTACATTGATAAATTGCATGTATATAATTGCTCTTTGGATAAAATAATTCATCTATTAAAAATAAAACTAATTTCCTAATGCATCGGGTGAATTTTGCATACCGTTGACTTTCGGTCGACCGATAAGATTAGTTTGGCTGACTGAATGTTTTTTTGTAGGTATGTCGGTCGAATAATATGAGTTGTTTGATCGACTGAACTGTCAAATTTCTATATTTTAAAAATAAAATTTTGGTTTAAGCCTTCTGTGTTTTTTTTCAACAGTGTGTATGCTTGGTTGATCAAACGAAGCCTATCTGTCCACCTACCTACTGTCGATCGACCGATAGGAACAATTTGTTTGACTGATAGTCTATTAAGTCACATTCTCAATTTTCATGTTATGTTTTTCATTTTATCTCTCCTTCATTTTCATCCTAGCTATTCCTTTTATCTTATTTGCGAGTGTTTTTTGTAAGAATAATTTTTCTCAATCCTGCATGATATTTGCATTTAGATGTTAAAAGTTTAAAGTAGCTCCGACTTCTTTTAGATATGCTTTATTGTATTGATGCTTTTGGATTGAACATTCTCAAGTCCTATTATGTGTTTCATTAGAAATCGCGAATGAAAATGCTTGAATATAATATATTTTAGTATGTGTCAATTGGTTAAAGAACCTTTTGAATGACATTCTTATATAATTAGTTTTAGCACATTTAGGTAAATTGAAGCACATGACTTAATAAATGTCATAAATTTTTAAAGGATTACATGCTTTGATTTTGCTCCTGTAAGCATGTTTTGAAAATTCCACACTTATATATTGTTTAAAAAATTTGTTTCATTGAGGGGGAGCTTGAAAGTTTTGAGGATTTTGTTTCACAAAATTATTGGCCCTAAATAACATCTAAAAGAGAGGTGAATTAGGTTCCTAAACTTTCACGGCAAATATACAAAACTAAGAAAAAATAATTTGTCAAAATTGAGTACACAACAATGAAACGAATAATATGAATAGTACTTGCAATTATAAAATAAGAAATACAAACTTAAAAAATTGTAACCACATACAAATCCTTTTTGGCTCAAGGATAACCAACTCTTCTTTTCCAAGGCTCAAGAATAACCTTTAGACACGTTCTTTTTATAGGATAAAAAATAACCTAAAAATAATCCTTTTTAGAGGAACAATAATAACCTTATAATGACAAAGAAACTTCTTAATAGTAGAGAGAACTCAAATCTAAAAAAAATTGATAAGCAAAGCACTCTTAAACACATATACACTTTAAACTTTCACAAACTTTTCATAAACTCGTTAAATTCGTCAGTTATGTTGTGCTCCTTACTTGCTTGCCTATTTAGACATAAAATTAGGACTCAAATAGCTGTTGGAGCATTTATCACTTCTTCTGACTGTTGACTAATAGATTTGTTCATTGTATATATTTTCTGTACATTGAGAAAATCTTATATCTGTTGTATAATGTAATAATTGCACTTTGTTTGGTCGATCTATAGCCCATGATTGATCGACTGATCTTCTAAACTTGTTCATTCGGTCAACTGATATCTAACATTTAGTCAATCGACCTTCCTTCAGTCGGTCGGCCGATGCTTCGTTCAACATTATGTTCAGTCGACCGAACTTCGATCAGACTTTGTATCAATGTACCATACCTATCTTTAAACACACTTAAACAAGAATATTAGTAAAAAATGATGTTTTGTCTTCGTCAAAATTGGGTGAAACTTTCCCTGGTTCAACAATCTACCCATTTTTGTTAATGATAAAACTAAATAATTTAAATAACATAATCAATTCAACATGACCAAATTTCAAGATTCAAATCTCATTAACTCCCCCTTTCTTCAGGCATATGTAACTCCCCCTAAATTAAATAAGAATTTAACAGCAACTCCCCCATGACCAAATTTCAAGATTCAAATCTCACTAATTCCTCCTTTCTTCGTACATATGTAGCTCCCCCTAAATTAATCAAGAATTCAAGAATGGCTCCCCCTAAAAACATACAAACTTCTCCCTCTTTTTGGAATCAACATAAAAGGTATAAAACATAATAATTAGAGAGATAGACAATCGATCATACCAATTTCTCTTCTAAAAGTACAAATACGATCTTCACCCAACTGTTTAGTAAAGATATCTGCTAATTAATGTAGTGTGTCAGAAAAATCAAGTTCAATATCACCATTTTGTACATGGTCTCGAATAAAATGATATCGAATTTCTATATGCTTAGTCATAAAGTGTTGTATAGGATTTTTAGTCAAACAGATCATACTTGTATTGACACACTGAATATGAATTCGATCAAGATGCAAACCATAATCCCTAAGTTATTGTCTAAGCCATAATAGTAGAGTGCAACAACTACCAATAGTTATATATTCAGCTTCTTTCGTAGACAATGCAAAAGAATTTTGTTTTCTATAAAACCATAGGACTAATGGATTTCTTTAAAGATGACATGCATCAAATATACTTTTTCTATCTAAAAAACTACCTGCATAGTTGGCAATAGAATATCCAACCAAGTCTAAATATGCATTTCTAGGATACCATAGTCTTAAATTCAAAGTATCACACAAATATTGCAAAATTCGTTTAGCAGCTAGCAAATGTGTTTCTATAGGAGAAGATTGAAAACGTGCACACAAACAAATACTAAACATGATATTTTGATGACTAGCAGCTAAATGCAATAAACATCCAATCATTCCTCGAAAGAGTTTGACATTTAGCTCTTTTCCATCTTCATCCTTATTTAACTTGGTAGATGTGCTTATAGGGGTGCCTAAAGGCTTGATTTATCCATGCCAAATCGCTTTAGAAGCTATCGTGCATACTTTTATTGACTTATGAAAATGTTGTCCTTCATTTGCTTGATTTTGAGTCTAAGGAAGAAATTGAATTCTCCCATCATGCTTATTTTGAACACCCTACTTATGCACTTAGTAAAATCCTCACATAAACGTTCATTAGTAACATCAAAATAAATATCAAAGACATATATTTGAACATTCAATAACTCATTTTGATCCTTCTTAATGAATAATGTAGTATCTACTTTCCCTTTTTCAAAACCATTCACAAGTAAGAATGCACTTAGTCTATTGTACCATGCTCTAAGTTCTTGCTTTAAACCATATAATTCTTTGGATAATTTAAAAGCGTGTTCAGGTGCATCGTCTCGATCAAGACTAGGAGCTTTTTCAACATACACTTTTTCCTGAATAAAACCATTTAAAATTGCACTTTTTACATCCAATTTAAAAATTTTAAAACCCATGCGAGATGTAAATGCCAGAAGTATTCTAATAGCCTCTAATCTAGCTACGGGAGCAAACTTCTCATAGTAATCTACTCCTTTTTATTGATTATACCCTTTAGCCACCAATCTAGTTTTTTTTTTCTCACAATGCTACCTTGTTCATCTAATTTAATCTAAAAAGCCTATTTTGTACAAATGTTACGATGATCTACGGGTCTAGGTACTAAAGTCTAAACCTTGTTTCACTTAGATGTTCTAGCTCCTCATCATCTAAAGACTCTTCTATATTCCTGGGTTCAATATTTAAAGGAAAGGCAATATGAGATCAATTAAATTTTAATCGAGTGGTTAGCCCTTGGTGAACATCACCTATAATTTGTTTGGTGGGATGATCCTTCTTGTACCTCCAATCTCTGGGTAGCTCTTCATGTCCTCCTTCTCTACTTGGTTCAACAATTTATGGTGTTTTTCCATTGTTTTCAAGTGAAAGATTGTCCAATCCCTTGGATACATCTTCATCATCAAACTCAAGTACTTTCTTTCTTTTGAAAGGATTATTTTCGTAAAAAGCAACATGTATAGATTCATCAACTATATGACAGTTCTTATTATAAACTCTATATGCTTTACTCAATAAAGAGTATCCTAAAAAAATTCCTTCATAAGTTTTAGAATACAAAATGTGTTCAAGATATAACATTTTGAACCAAAGACTTTAAAATTACTAACTTTTTGCTTCTTTCTATTCAAAAGTTCATAAGGACTTTTATTTAACTTAATTCTAATATTCACCCTATTGATGACATAACATGTACATGCAACGGCTTTGCCTAAAAATACTTTGGAAAATCAAACTCATTTATCATAGTTCTTGCCATTTCTTGTAAAGATCTATTTTTCCTTTCTACTACACTATTTTTGTTAATATGTCCTAGGTGCAGAATTATGTGCAATTCCACGATCATCACAAAAGCATTCAAACATATGATTTTTTAATTCTCTACCTTGATCACTTCTAAGGGATGCAATGGATAAGGACTTTTCATAATGTATTTTTTTTTTCAAAAACATTCATCTTTTGAACTTAAAAAAAAAAGCCCAAGAAAAACTACTGAAATCATTCATGATAACAAATGCATATGATTTCCTCATAAACTAGCTACTCTAGTAGGACCAAACATATCCATATGAAGTAATTAAAGGGGTCTAAAAGATGTTACCGATTTCTTGCTTTGAAATGAACTTCTTACTTATTTTCCCATTTGACATGCTCCATAAAATTTGTCTTTCTCGTACTTTATAGTTGGAAGTCCTCTAACAAGTAGTTTTAAGTTGAGCTTTAAGAGGAGATCCATACGTACATGTTCGAGTTGTGGATGCCAAGTCCAAGCTCATTCATTCAAAGAAATTAAACAATTATCTTCAGGGATAGTAACATAATATAGATCTATGATGTAAATATTTCCTTCCCATTTTTCCTAAGAATACGAAACTATCATATCTATCTTAGTGACAACACATTCATTTCCTACGAAATTAACCTTCTAGTTCTTATCACATTATTGACTTACACTTAGCAAGTTGTCTTTCAAACCTTCAATTAGTAAAACTTTATCGATTAATCGACAATTATCTTTACCTACTTTTCCAATGCGAATTACCTTGCCCTCGACATTATCCCCAAATGTGACAGATCCCCTATCCTTCTTCTTAAAATTGATATATTGTGAAGGATCCCCAGTCATATGTCATGAACATCCACTATCAATGAAAACAATTTTAGGTACCCATCTTATCTAGGGCCCTTAAATGTTAGTATACCTAACTCATGCCTTAAAAGATAAAAATCACAAGTAGATATCTTAAATGACATGGGTATTTAAAAACATATCATCTGATGAATTATGAGAGAAAAAAAATAATGTCTTTAACCTATTGGTCGATCAAACCAGCTACATTAGTCAACTAAAACCTTCAGCTTTGTCTATCAGTCGATCGAACCTATCCATTCAATAGATCGAACAACCTTTGGTTGACCGATGTTAGACGTTCTATCAACCAATCCTCTAGGGATGGTGAAAATAACAAACATATAAATTTTAAAATTTAATCCATAAACCATAAACAATTGAAAATGAAAAACAAGAATAGTTATCTAGTTTGCGGAACCATAAAGTTTTTGTCTTGTAAAGATTGTTATTTTTGTAACCATTTTAAAAATTGTTTAGTCGGTCATAACAGAAATAAGAAACATGTCCATGATAACCAAAATATGTGCAAAACAATGGAGTGCAAGTTCTATATGCATTCCTATACTCATTTCTATATCTACGATCTTTATACAAAGTTTGTTGAAAAATTTTTCTAGGATGCATGAAAGTCTTTTTGTCATTAAATCCAAGTTGGGAGAATTTTATAGATTTTGGGGTGTATTTAAATGCAATATGCTTGGGTCGTAGTTTACTCTGTGCATTCTGAACATTGCCAAGACTATATTCATCTTTTATGTTCTTTGCTTTCATAAAAATAGTTTTCCTAGTAGATGCCCCTTTTTTATTACTATACCCAAACTACGTCTATCATTTCCGAACTTTTGAACACCTTATAAAGTATCTAATTTTTCTTTTCCCTTGTTCAAATTTTGTAGTGATTCCTTAAGAGATTCAGTTTCTTTCTTTATAAACATATTGTCATTTGCTAGCTCATCATTATCTTTGTTAATTAAAGCCATATCTTTTCTAATGTCATTGTTTTTCGATTTAAATGCATCTAATTCCTCTAAGGCTTTCTTATGCTTATTATGCAATTCCTTGTTCTTTTTGGTTAACTCTTCCATATGTTCTAAAACTTCATCACATGTATAACCACATTCATCTTCACTAAAAGAAGGACATAACTCATTGTGTGCCATAAAGCACATGTTGTCCACTTCTTCTTCTTCTTCTTCTTCAGAATCGCTCAATTCAGACCATAAGGCTTCTAATACATTCTTTTTCTTGAATTCCTTCTTTTCTTTCCTCTACTCCTTTTCCTTTTTCTCAACTTTACCTTCTTCTTCGTATAAGTGGGGGCATTGTGATAACATATGTCCCTTTTCACCACACTCAAAACATGTTGTGGTAGGCAATTTCTATTTTGAGTAAGATGTACATTTTTGGTGTAATGAGGCATTTCGCATGAACTTCTTTATCCTTCTTATAATGAATGTGAGCTCCTCATTATCACTTCCAACCAAAAATTCTTCATTGCTACTTTCCTTAATTTTGTTTAATTTGACCACCATAATTTTCTTCCTTGGTGCCTCTTGTTCCTCTTGAATGTTTTTCATCCTCATCTGATATGTTAAAAGTGAACCAATGAGCTCTTCGAGAGGGAGTGTGTTGGGTCCTTTATTTTGCGTATCATTGTCACCTTTGTTTCCAATGTCTTTGCTAAGGATATTAGGATTTTCCTGCATAACTCAACACTAGAGTAGGTCTTATCTAGACCTTTTAGAACACTAATAATATTATTAAAATGAGCATCCATTGAAGAAATAGACTCATCATGCATCATACGAAAAAGTTCATAATCATGAGCAAGCGTACCTATTTTGGTCTCCTTAACTTG
>JAOXYD010151167.1:0-10492 GCA_028565735.1 Pinacopodium congolense | reverse complement strand
ATTTATTTTTATAAATATATATTTTTAAAATAATATATTTTTCTATTAAATAAAATTTTTACAAAATTACATATATTTTTTATATATATTGTTAAAATTTGTTTAATTTGTTTAATTTTATTTTTTATTTAATTTAGTTAATTAATTGATTAAGAGTTTATAATTATAAATAAACTGTCGGTTTAACTACCGGTTTACGGTTTTTAAATTAATTTAACCTTAACCGAAACTATTCATAATGGTTCCGGTTCCGGTTTAAAACCGTTGATTACGGTTACGGTTTAAAAATCGTAACCGCCGGTTATTAAACCGACGGTTAGCCGGTTAGAAACCTAACCGTGGTCAGGGCTAAGTTGGTGAGTACACTCGATACATGTTTATTATTATTATTATTATTTAGTATAATTATTAATTAAAGATGTATATATAATCTGTTTAGTTTAATTATTTTATTTTTTTATTTCTATTTTTTAATATATAAAAATTAACACAACTGATTTTTAATAATTTGATTATTTTCTGTATATTTTACATTTTTATTAAATTTTTATGTTATTTTAATTGATTTTATTTTTTAAAAATTAAAAACATAAAAAGAAATGGGATTCCAATGTTTTTAAAATCGATATGTACTGGAGGTATATACGGTAGGTACATATCATACCAGCTTATCACCGATATGAATCGATTAAAAACCGTGCTAGGTAAATAACTCAACTCGTGCTAGTGAAACCAACATGTACTGGTCAGTTTTGGATCGGTATAAGGTGATATTATAATTTTAAAAAGTTATTGGCCGACCGATGGTAATGCATCGATTGAGCAATTGTCATCATGTGTTTTATTCAATCTATTGATTCTTCTATGCGGTTAATCGAAAAATTAATTGCAAATAATTCGATCGATCAATCTTCTATATTTCTTTATTCGATTGACCGATTCTTGCCATTTAGTTAAGCAACTTGCATTCGGTTGACTGATCCTTATCATTTGGTCGACCGATATCTTGTATATATGACGTAGAAGACATAGCCTTGAAGTTTTTGAAAAATTTGGATAGAGGAAAGAAAAATGATCATAACTTTTGACTATGATCAAGTTATGAGGCTCATAATATATTTTTAAAAACTAATTTGAAAGCCTTATTGCAAGGCCAGACATAATATATTTTCTTTACGAAACGACTTGAAACGACTCAAAAATTCCTTCCGAAGACCATGAACGAAACACTTTAATTTTTATGTTATTTAAGATTCTTTCTTAATTAGGATTCTTTTCCTCATTTGTTTGTTTTAGGGTTTTGAAACTATTTAAAATTTTGACAAAGTTGTTTTCGGAGTGGGTCAATTAATAAGAATTTTCCTATCATCTTTAAATTTTTTGTGAGTTTTCTATGCTGCTTCAATATATCATATTACCAATGTAATTCCTTCATTTTTGTGTTGAATATTGATGTTAGTTGTAGTCTTTTTTTATTCTATATATTATTTATTGTATGATATTTACATACATTGATTATGGTTTCATGATTGAAGGTTATTTACTTGATGATATATTGATTTATTGATATTCAGTAATGTGTATGTACGTTTGTGTTATTTTTATTATATTTATTTATGTTGATATTTATTTTAGAAATAAATAAATAATATTATTAATAGGGATAACAGTTAGTTAAGTGATTAAGTTTTTTAGATTTTTTCAGTTAGATGATCAAGTTTTTAAAATTTTCAATTAAGTGATTAACATTTGAAAACTTAACCAGTTGAATGAAAAAACTTAACGTCGTTAATCATTAACCCGACCTCGCCCAACAACTCTGGTCTGACGGACTCATTCCAACTTTTTTACCTTTTTTAGTTAATTTTTAAATATTAATCACTCAATTGAAAAAGTTTTTGAATCTTAATCATTTAACCGAAAAATGTAAAAATGTTAGATTAATAATTTATTTTGAAAATTTTAATATAAATTTATCTCATAAATGAATATTTTTACATAATATTTATAAATATTCTTAAAGTATTTAATTATTATTAAGTAAAACTAATATTAATAAATTTAAAAATATATTCTTATAATAATATATATAAAATAATAAGTATAATTCATAATAAAAGATCAAGTATATATTTATTATCACTTCTTGCCTAGTATATGTTTATTAAAAGTCCTCTTTAAGTTTTCTGTTGAAACAACCCATTTTGTTGTGTTACGTATTTTATTCTCTCATCTTAACAGTTGCAAGGAGTAGATTCTTGGAGTTCTAGAAATTAACATATGTTATTAGAGCTCTGCTTAAAGGGCCTGTGTGTGTGACAATGGGAAGCAACACAAATGGAATGAATCTCTTAGAGCCATCATTTCCAAATTTTCAAGGCAATAACCAAGACTTATGGTAGTTGGTAGAGAGAGGTTATCTTAAAGACGGTGTAGCAACTGAAGCTGCAATAGATGTCTGAAATAGAGATGTATAAGCTCTCTTTTTCATCTAACAAGCAATAGATGATGCCATTTTCCTTAGAATTTCAGCAACAACAAAATCAAAGGAAGCATGGGAGATACTTAGAAATGGATATCAAGGCATAACAAAGGTACTTACGGTCAAGTTTCAAACACTTTGACAAAAATTTGATTACTTTTTCATGAAAGATTATGATTTTATGCATGAATATTTCAATAAAATCATGGAAGTGGTGAACTAAACCAAAAAATTTGGTGAGGAATTGTCTGATCAAAAGGTTTTTGACAATTTTATGAAGTTTGCTTAGGAAGTATGAGGCTGTCGTGGCTTCCATTAAAGAGTAAAAAGACTTGAGGAATCTATCAATTGATGAGCTACTTATCTCTTTACAGTCTCATAAAGATCAACAAAAAAGTTATGAAGAAACATCAACTGAGAAGGCTTTTAACGCAAAGTTGCAGTTATCTAAGGATAATGATGCTATGCATGAACATAGAAACAACAATAATAGCTGTGGAGGACATTCCTATCATAGGCAAAGGGTTGGAAGAGGTTGTAGAGGTGGAGGACAAGCAAATGATCAAAACCAACATCACAATGCTGCCAATAATAGAGGTTAAAACGCATCCAACAATAGAGGTAAAACTCATACCCTTAAATTCAAATTTTATTATGGTGATGAGCTTGGTCAATTAGAGAAGTTCTGTAGATTGAAAGAAAACTAGACAAAATTTATTGAGCAAGAAGGAAAAGATAAAGGTAAAAGTTTATTCCTTGCTTGTTATACTACTGAAGTTTGTGCTTTTGATGTGTGGTATTTGGACAGTAGTTGTAGTAAGCATGTGATTGCAGATTTGAATGCTTTTATCAGACTAAACAAGTCAACAAAGACAAAAATCAAGATGTGAGATGGTACAATTTGTCAAGCACAAGGGCAAGGAGCTGTCAAGATAAATTCTTATAAAGGAAATTTTATTGAAAATATTCTTTATATACTTGATTTGGATTCAAGCTTACTAAATGTGAGGCAATTTTAAAGAGAAGGATACTCACTTCTCTTTAAAAATCTTTCATGTGTTTTATTTTCTGATAAAATCAAGAAGAATGTGCTGTTCAAAGTTCCTATGGTCAAGAATAATCTTTTTCCTCTCTCTTTTGATGAGTAAAATAAAGCACTTGCAGTCTTTTTGGAAGAAGATAGTTGGTTATAGCATAAGAGGTATAGACATTTAAATTTTAGAAGCTTAGGCTTGTTATCTGAACATAATCTAGTTTATGATTTACCTATGATAAAACTTGTTAATGATTTACGTGAAAGTTGGGTCATTAGAAAGCAATATGGGGAATTTTTCCCAAAAACAAAAGCGTGGGAGCTTCTAGTCCATTTGAATTAATTTATGCTGATGTTTGTAGATTGATGTATACTCCATCACTCAATAGAAATAGGTACTTTATAGTTTTATTGATAATTTTAGTCGAATAATTTAGGTTTATTTTATGAAAGAAAAGTCAGAAACGATATAAACTTCCAATAAATTCTAGTTTAATAAAAAAGTAAAGTGGACAACCCTTAAAGATTTTAAGGATAGATCGTGGTGGTGAGTTTGTTTCCATATAATTTGAAAAATTTTATGTGGAATTAGGTATTCAGAGGCAATTGATAGCTAGTTACACATCAGAACAAAACGGTGTGGCGGAATGGAAGAATTGGAGTCTTATGGAGATGGCTAAAAGAATGTTGAAATTCAAGTCTCTCATAAAGTGTTTCTAGGTAAAGGCAATTCACACTACCACATATATCTTAAATTGAAGTCCTACATTTTCCTTATTAAATCAAACACCTTTTGAAGGTTGGTATGAGTGGAAGCAAAAGATAACATAGTTTAAAGTTCTTGGTTGTGTTGCTTATGTTCTAGTGCCATCTCAAACAAGAGAAAAACTTGATGATAATAGTTTGAAGTGTATATTTGTGGGTTGTAATTTGGAAATTAAAGGTTACTCATTCTATAATCCTCTTTATCAGAAGTTAACAATTAGTTATGATTTGTGATTGATAAAAAAATGTACATGAAAGTGGAATGAAATATAGAAAAATGTAGGTTTTACTCCATATGATCTATTTAAGGTTGAACCAATTGTTGAATAAGGCAGTGAAGGCAATGATGGTTCAATCCCTCCTATATCAATATCAAGTGCTAGTGCTTCCATCTCAAGTACCAGCCTTTTTAGCTCTTGGACGTCAAAATCATTAAGCTCTTCTAACTCTAGCACACCTACCTGAAAATGGAAATCATTAAGGGAGATTTATGAACAAACTAAAAGCTTTCAATTAGCATAATTTGAAGAACCATGTACTTTTGATGAAACGGCAAAAGCTAGTGCATGATGTGAGGCCATGGATAAAGAGATGAAGGCTTTAGAGCAAAACAAGACATGGAACTTGTTGACCTGCCTATTGGAAAGGAATTTGTGGGGCTCAAATGGGTGTAAAAACTCAAATACAAGCCAGATGGATTAATACAGAAGCATAAAGCAAAGTTTTTGGCATTGGGGTACATGTAGTAAGAAGGTATTAACTTTATGGGAACTTTTTCTCCTATAACTAGATTTGAAACTATTTATACTATGTTATTAATTGCTTGTCACTGTAAATGAAAAGTGTATAAATTTGATGTCAAATCAACTTTTTTGAATGGATTTTGAAGGAAGATATGTATGTACAACAACCTCAAGGGTATGAAGTTGAAGGGGATGAAATGAAGGTGTATCGATTAAAGAAAGTACTATACAGTTTGAATCAAGTTCCAAAGGCTTGGTATGATAGAATTAATGGACATTTCAGTAACAATAAATTTCAAAAGAGTGCAAGTTAACCTACTTTATATGTCAGAAATAAGGGAGTTGATGAGGTACTTATTGTCTGCCTTTATGTAGACGACCTAATATATACCGAGAATTCTGTTGCTTGGATAGATGAGTTTAAAAACATGATGATTCATGAGTTTGACATGGCTGATTTTGGGCTTGATAAATTAATTTTTGGGGATGTAAGTGTAGCAATGTGGTGTTAGAATTTTTTTTTTCGTAAGAGAAGTATGTTAGAGATCTTTTTGATATATTCAAGCTTAAAGATTGCAACCCTATTATAACTACTATGACTTTCAATCAACGATTATGTTTGAATGATGGGGAAGAAAAAACTAATTTAAATATTTATTGTAAGTTATTTGGAAGTCTACTTTTTCTCACTGATACAAGACCTGATATAATGCATTCAACTAGTCTTTTATCAAGATTTATGCAAAGTCTAAAGGTACGTTTAGTTAGGTTATTAGTTATAGTTTTTGGTTGTGATTTTTGTGTTTTTATATTAAGTTTTATGTGTTTTTTTTTAATTTTTGTGTGTTTTTTTTAGTTTCTATGTTGTATTAGTATGATGTTTTTAATGGTTTTTGTACTATTTGTTTTCGATTTCTATGTTTAGAAAAACAGGAAACAAAAACAAAAAATAAAAACCTAACTAAACAAGGCCTAAGAAAAATTCACTATAAGGCTGCAAAAAGGGTGTTGAGATATTTAAAAGGTACATGTTTTTCTAGACTCTGATACTCCTCCTTAACTTATAATTTCAAGTTGTGTGGATTTTCTGACAGTGATTGGGCAAGTTCTTCTGAAGAGTACAACTAGTTATATATTTAATCTTGGGTTTGACGTTATAGCATAGAGTTTGAAGAAACAATCATCAATTGCTTTATCATCTATAGAAGTTGAATATAGGGCAGTGACCTCCACAGCATGTCAAGGAATATGGATACGAAGAATCTTAGAAGACATGAAGCTAAAACAAGATAAGGCTATAATAATCTATTGTGATAATCAGTTTATAATTGCTATAACAAAAAACTCTATGTATCACAACAGTACAAGACATATAGAGACTTGACATCATTTTATAAGGGAGTTGGTCACACAAGGCAAAGTCAAAATTGAGCATTGTAGCACAAATGAGCAGCTTGCAAATATATTCACAAAACCACTTTCATTGGAGAAATTTGAAATATTTAGAAACATGTTAGGGGTTATGAATTTTTGAATTAAAGGAGAGTGATAGAAAAATTGCAAAAATTCCTATCTATTTTCATTATCTTTTAGTTTTTTGATTTGACCATAGTTTTGGTACCAGCTTTCTTATTTTTTAAGGTTGTTACAAGTGGTTTATTTAGTTTAGAAAGTCTGTTATTATGAGTAGAATGTGTTACGAAAATGTTGTAATTCTATTTTTGATTCACTTGTATTTAAACTAGAAGTTAGGTTAATAAAGGTGTGTCTAGATTTCATAATAACTTCTTATCTATCATATATTTGTTAAAAATCCTCTTTGAGTTTTCTGTTGAAGCAATCCATTTTGTTGTGTTACGTATTTTGCTCTCTCATCTTAAACAGTTGTAGGAGTAGATTCTTGGAATTCCAAAAATTAACATAACCATTGTATGGTGCAAAAAAAAAAAAAAACATGGCAAAGTTGTAGGCCAAGCGTTTTGTGGCCATAAATTTAGGGTGCGAGGACATAGCCATGTCACTTTTAGCGAAGATTTCTTTGACCATTTCACGATTTCTTACAACCAAAGTTGTATGTATCCCTACTTTGATCCATACTTTTTAGACATGGATCCCAATGTTTTGTGAAGAAGCTTGGAACTTGTTAAGAGTTTGAAGTGACCGATTAGGGGCCATGCACCGACGACTTCTAGGAATAGAGAAGTAGGGGAAAGATACCAGCTGCAGCAGTGTGAAACCATCTAAGACTCAAGTCCATGATCTCTAATCCGCAGATGAGATATGGGAAACTTTTGTGCTAGGTTTGTTTCAACAACATGTGGCAGAGGATAGCTGTTTTATATTGACTTTGTTGGTGAGGGGTAAAGTTGATGAACCATTAAAATTATCAATATGACCATCGAAACTAATATTATTTCAAATATTTTTATATATTTAAAAATAATTTAAAATGTATAAAATTAATTTGAATAATATAAAATTTGATGATTATGTCATTAAAATAATAATTAGATATTTTTTATATTATTAAATTTAAAATTTTTTATATTCATAAATATTATAAATTAAATTATTCATTATATATTAATATAATTGTTCCTTACTTTTATTTTTTTATTAGGAAGGGTATAATCTGTAATGTATTAATAACATAAAACTATTTTCACAAATTTAAACTTAAGAATGTTAAGTTGATCATACCTCTAATTTGAAACCAATCTCTTTTTAAAAAATGGGATTACTATTTGATTATAAATGGCTTTTAACATTTTTTTCAAGAAAAAATAGATTTTAACATTATAACATATAGAAATATTATGTTGTTTTAATTAGACAATGCAATTACGGAGGGAACCAACTTACTACTCCAAAAGCAAATATTTACATATAAGGTTAGTTTAGTCTTTTTGAGAGGTATTGATGCCTGAACATAGAGTAGAAGAGAAATAATCAATCTGTTCTCGTTAACAATAAACAAAGTAATTACAGCTTATATAGGTCAACACAATAAAGTCAATAAAATAAGAACATAATACCGCATATAACCCTTCAGCTAATAAAACAACTAAATCAATAAGTCAACAGCTCTAAGCTAAAGACTTAATCCTACATAAATGGTAATAGCCCCCCCTTCAAGCCCGCCCTTCAAGTTGGAGTTGTGGAATGAATATCCACTAAGCCTAACTTGGATAAAAGCATAGAAAAAGCAAGAAAAGCTAAAACTTCCGTGAAAATATTGACAACTTTCTGTTTATTGGGAATATGGCTTGGAGAAATGAAACCAAGCTTGAAATGATCACGAACCAAATGACAGTCATTGTCTAAGTGCTTAGTATGCTCATGGAACACTTGGTTAGCGATATGTGCAAGGCAGCTCGATTATCACACTAAAAAGGGATTGGTGTGATAACAGAAATTATGAAATCCTGTAGTAAGTAAGACAGCCAAAGCAATTCACAGATGGTTGAAGTCATGCTGCGATATTCAGCTTCGGCAGAGGAACGAGAAATAGTAGATTGCTTTTTGGTCTTCCAAGAAACCAAAGCTGAACCTAGAAAAATGCAATATCCAGTGAGAGAGCACCCAGTGTCAACACAAGAGGCCCAATTTGCATCTGAAAAGGCCTGAAGACCAAAGATGTTAGAAACAGGGAAGGGAATTAGCATATGTTGTGAGCTTAACACCCTTTAGAAGAGGTATAGTAGCAACTTTAACATTAAGAAAACCAATATCCTATAAAATATCTAAAATATACTTCCTTTGATTCATAAAAACACCCTACTCAGATCTAGCAATCTTTAAACCAAGAAAGTATTTAGCATGACTGAGATATTTAATAGTAAACTGAGCATGCAAAAAATCTTTGACCCCTGAAATTTCTATCTTGGAAGGGTCAGTGTGCAAAACATTATCTATATAGACAATTAAAGCAAAAAACGAAGTACCAGAAGGCTTAATGAACAAACAATAATCATGTTTGGACTGTTGACATCCAAAAGACTACAAATGAGAAGTAAAAGCCATATTCCATTGTCTAGAGACTTGTTTCAAGCTATATAAAGACTTCTTAAGTTTACAAACTTGTCTAGTGGCAGCAACAGTATACCTTTTAAGGGGAAACATATAAACATCTCCATTCAAAGATTCATGAAGGAATGCATTATTTATGTCAAGCTGATGTATAGGCTAAGAATAAGAAGATGCAACTGCAAAAAATACACGAACAGTGACCGTTTTAGCTACTGGTGAAAAAAATATTAGTGCAATCAACCCCCTCAATCTGTTTATAGCCTTTAGCTACCAAACGTGCCTTATACTTATCCACACTACCATCAGACTAGAGTTTAAGTTTATAAACCCATTTAGAACCAATAGCCCCTTTTCCTACAGGTAAAATAGTCAATTCCCAAGTCCCATTCTTCTCGAAAGCAGCTAATTCTTGCTGCATAGCCTTAACCCAGTCATCATGCAATATTGCCTGACTATAAGATCTAGGTTCATGTACAATTGACAAGTTAGCCAAAAAAGAAATATATGCAGGAGAAAAGGAGGTAGCATAAATGACAGAAGAAGAGTCAGCAGAGGATAGAGTTGAAAGAACACTGTGACAGACAAAATCATTCATCCAAAAAGGTTTAACAATAGGTTTGGTGGAACGTCTTAACTGGGGAGCAGGTAAAGATTCATTTAAAATAGGAAAGTCAGGTGTAAAGGCAACAGGTATAGAAGAATCAGAAGGAGGTTAAACCTCAACAGGATCAATGGAAAAATCAAAAGGAACAATGGGTAAAGGAGGAGAGGACTCAGGATTATGAGTAAGTTTGCAAGGGAATTGATGCTCATAAAAGAAAACATCTTTAAAAATGAAGGTTGTATGATGATCAAGATCAAAAAGTTTAAAATCTTTTTGACCTTGATTATAACCAATGAATATACATCTATGAGCACGTTTATCAAACTTATCCTTAGATGGAATCACATTGGTAGCAAAGCATAAACAACCAAAAGTACGAAGAAAATCATAAGATGATAAATGACCATAGAGAACCTCATATGAAGACTTCCAATTCAGAACTAAAGTGGGAAAGAGATTAATAATGTATATGGTTGTAAAGATAGACTCGCCCTAAAAAGTCCTAAGCAAGGAAGCTTAGCTACTTGTAACAAGTGTTTATGTTTGCGCTCAACAACCCCATTCTGTTAGGGGGTATATGGACAAGATCTTTGATGTAACATCCCAAGATCCCCAAATAACTATTGACAAGTAAGGCTAAAAAACTCAGCACCATTGTTAGACTTAACTGCCCTTACTGTGGTGTAAAATTAAGTAGAAACCAACTTACAGAAGGTCTGTAAAATGATCTGAGTTTGTGTTTTATGATGCATCAAATAAGTTCAAGTGGCCCTACTAAAGTCATCTACTAAGGTAAGCACATAGTGCCCACCTGTGATGGAAGATTGCCTATATGG
>JAOXYD010151156.1:0-10493 GCA_028565735.1 Pinacopodium congolense | reverse complement strand
AATTCGAATGGCCGATATATCAAATGGATGTCAAGTCAGCATTCCTAAATGGTGTGCTCGAAGAGGAGGTATATCTCGAACAACCCCCTGGATATATATAGGTTGGAAGCGAGAACAAAGTGCTAAAATTGAAGAAAGCACTTTACGGGTTGAAGCAAGCACCGCGAGCATGGAATACTCGCATCGACACCTATTTGAAGGAGAATGGGTTCAAGCAATGCCCGTTTGAACATGCATTCTATGTGCGGAAGAATGGAGAAAATTTGTTGTTCGTCGCACTCTATGTAGACGATCTCATTTTTTTGGAAAACAACGGTAAAATGATAGAAGAGTTCAAAGATACAATGACACATGAATTCGAGATGACAAACTTGGGAATGATGAGATATTTTCTTGGTCTAGAGATTCAACAAAACAAGACAGGTATATTTATGTCGCAAGAAAAATACGCAAAAGACATATTGAAGAAGAGCAAAATAGTGAATTGCAATCTGGTATCGACACTAATGGAACCAGGTGCGAGGCTTTCCAAATATGATAATGGAGACCGAGTTAACGCAAGCAAGTACCGGAGCTTGGTGGGAAGTCTCTGCTGTCTCACTTGCACAAGGCCATAGTTGTCATTAAGCGTTGGCGTGGTGAGTCGATTTATAGAGGAACCGGTATACTCGCATTGGAAGGCGCTAAAGAGAATTCTGCGATACATTCGTGGAACAGAGTCACTCGGGTTGTTTTATTCTAAGACGAAAGAGTACAAGTTATTGGGATATTCAGACAGTGATTGGTGTGGAGATGTAGACGATCAGAAATGTACCTCGGGATATGTGTTCTTCATGGGAGACACGACTTTCACTTGGTTATCGAAAAAGCAGTCGATTGTCACACTTTCTACATGTGAAGCAGAATACGTGACAGCATCATGGTGTGTTTGCCATGCTATTTGGATACGGGATTTGCTAAGCAACAAAATGACTCAACAGAAATTCGAGTCAACAACAAGTCAGCGATTGAACTAGCAAAGAATCCGGTGAATCATGAACAAAGCAAGCACATTGATGTGAGATTTCATTTCATTCGTGACAAAGTGAAAGACGGTAGTGTGAAATTAGTACACGTAGCAAGTCGTGACCAAGTGACAGATATCTTCACAAAACCGCTGCCTATCGAAAACTGCAAAAGGATGATTGGCATGAAGAATGGAAAAGAATTAAGTTTAAAGAAGAGTGTTGTTTAATAAACTTAATTACTATCTTTTGGTAACGGATCCATTGAAAGTGTTTTAAGGTGAAACACACATAATAAATGATGCAAATTTAATGATAATAATTTTTCTTTTAATAGAGTTGTCTGTTACTTTGAGTAAAAAATAAAGTGTTTAATAATCTATTACTTATTACTAGAATTCCAAGAATCCCAAATAGCTTATAAATAAACTTTGTATTTTATTTGTTTTCAATGAAAAAAAAAGTGCACAAAATAAAAAAAAAATTCACCAGATCCATATTTCACATGGACTTCATATAAGTTTTGCCTTACAGAAACATTCCAAAAGGAATTCAGCTTTCTAAAACGCGCCTAAGAACGACTTTTTTCTCTTTTTCTTTTTGTTTTTCAAGGTAATGCATATGCCTGCTTGTTCTTTACAGATTTTATATACTTAAGGTACAAAATTTCCGCAGAATCAAATATAAGATCTTTTCAGTAATGAAATGACCCAAGCTAGGATAATGATTGATAATTTTCCAAAGGGATAATACATATTACGGCCAAACTACAACAGCATAATTTTGCACTTAAACCCTTGGCTCAACTTCCTGGAAACAACATTCACTGAATAACAAGAGGGAAACCTAGTCCCGAGGAATTAAATTCAAGACAGTTGAAACAATAGCTGCTGTTATCGTTTCAAATGTCACTCCTGTTGGGTTTGTGAGAAGCACAAGGTGGCTGGAACAAAGGATAAGTCAGGCTGCCAAGTTAGGCACTATAAGAAATGATATATGCACTGAAAAGAAGTGAAGCAAAAGTAAAGGTTAACTTTGTGATGGGATGATGTACCATGTCAGTGGAAGCTGGAATCCAGTCATTGGTTGCTGGATTTCCTTTGCAAGACGCATGGCAATCGGTCAAAGTATCAGGGGTGAGGCTGAAGGACTTCCCATTTGTGATCTCCGTTTTAATAAACCCTGTTCCTGTCTGGAAAGAAATGGGAACAAGCTTTCGTTAACCTTAATTAACAACCATAACTTGGCTTAGCATGATATGAAAGATGGTCTATTTTGAAGGAATACCGTGTGGTGTTGCTTGTCAATGCTGTTAAGATCCTTGTAATAGTCTGTCTCCACAAACTCCTCTGTTTCTTCACTTCTTCCGTTAGACTTTGCTTTCTAAATTTTGGTATAAATTAGAAAACAAAAACAATCGTTACATGCTTATCTCAGCTACCACAATTGATCACGCGTTTGTACTCCAGCGGTTAGGATTAATTGCCTACTACCGGCAAACGCATTGCCCTTGCATTTTAGCAAAATGCCATAAAGTCAAAGCAAAGTCTTATAGTGTTATAAATTGTTCTTAGTCTTAAACCACGATCATCCGCATTAGAAAAACAAAAAGAGGTTGAATAAGTGCATTTTTTCTCAGAAGATTTCCAGATAGCTGACTGATCTTGTAAACTAGTAAAGAAAGTAAAAGCATACCAACCTCAAAGGGATCATTTTCGAGACGCTGAAACTCGAGATGTTCAGGAATGGAATAGTTGCTATCTACAAGAGCATCTGACGACGGAAAAGCATCCACGTAGTTGATAGAATACTCACTTCGTTGAGGCTTAGTGTGACGCTTAGGAGCAATTCCATCAAAGTATTCTTTTGTTTCCACTTCTATTTTAGCCTCTTCCTCGACTGACAAGTGAATGTCACTCCTGTTAGGCCTCCTGCAACGCTCCATTTCTTATGGTGATGGTCTTTCCCCTTCTCCCTGCGCTATAATTAAGGTATGCCTGCCTCTGGTGTTGGACAACACTATATATGGTTAAAGACCGGTCGATACTTGCAATAGGAATAGGCTGTCGAAGATATTTTTTCAGTCTTTGATGGTTTGTTGGCAGGTATAGCTTGTTAATCATTCATCTGACAATTGGTAAGGAAAGCCGGGACCATCTCGAAATATCTTTGGCTGAGGCACTTTTTGCCTAAATATCTACGCAAGGCAACCTTATCCATTTGGTCTTTCAGATGACTGGTTGGTTCAAAAACGGCAGCTCACGAAGTTCTTGGTCGTTGGAGAAATATGTTTTGTATCTGTAGAGAACTCGAATTTGACTTCTTTTTCAACATTATTTGGTGTCGACCACCGAGACTAATTCACGTTTCCAGCTAGATTTTTTCTTAAGTTTTGTTCATGGTAAAAAAAAGTAATTTTAACTATGAGATTTTAATTAATATTTAAGTTAGATTTTAATATTTTATAAACATTTAAAATAAATTTAGATAAATATTTATGTAAATAGTAGAATGCCATGTGACATATAAAACCACACAAAGAGAGTTTGCCTAATAATATTATGCTATGTGATAAGTTCAACTAAAACATAACCTTTAACATTATGGTGTTATAATCTACACAATATATGGATTGGTTAGTTGGTAAAGCATTTAAGTAGAATGTGAAAACTTGCCGGTTTGAACCCTATTAAGTGCAAGTGCATTATAATTCTATTCCTTCAAATAACGTTTAATGGTGGATTTAATAGAAATTTACTTTTTAAAATATTTTAAAAATATTAGGATTTTTTAACGTTTTCAAAATATTAATAAAATTATATTAAAGAATTTTTTAAAAATTCTAAACGATAATTGTTGATATTAAAACAATCTTTGTTAAAGCAACTCTTGAATGATTATTATTGAAAATGGCTTCAAGCATATTGGCAATTTATAATAAGGTTACGATAAATTTAATAATGTGGACCTCATGTCCAAAGATATTAAAAATTTGACCATGAAAGATAATAATATTATTCGTTATTACACGTTGTTATAAAAAATTTTTAGGGTTAATTTTTTTATGTTGAGAAATAAAAGAATTATATTGACAAACAGCAAAGCATGGAAACTAATAGATACAAGCAATAGCTTGGTTCCCAACATTATCGCAAGTTATAAGGTAAGAGCTGTATAAAAATTAGCATAATTGATTATATAGTCTTTAGAAAGGTAAGGGAACTCATAACCAACTAACTATACTAACCACATTGGTAGCCACATTACAAAATTCACTGGTGTAGACGCTTATGCATTATATAACCTTTTCTCTAAGTTAGAGAGTTCACTATTACTAGATAGCTTTCTAGCACCATTTTTACTTTATTTTATGTTGAACATCCACTTGTTCCTATAAATTTTCCCATTGCATTACTCACTCTTCATGTTTTCTACACTCCTTTGATATAACATAAGGGATTTTGCATCCATGATACACACAATTCTCATGAACCCAATACCCTCCATGCTTCCAAGATCTGTCTACATCCTTGTTTAGGATTGTTGCATTCTATAATCTACTCTTTAATCCATGACATAATTTCTTTAGTAACTTGCTCCACTATCTTTTCTATACCTTTGAAACATCTTTGATTCCTTTCTTGACAAATCTTCAACATAAAATATCCATATAAGATTAGATAGATGGTCTTATTACCCTTAAATGTGATGTTTGATTAAAACCAATTAAGCAGCTCTTCATGATCCTCCATGCTTGTGTTCCATAGACATTGATAGCTCACTTTTAACAAAATTATATATTAAAAACTTCATCTTAAGAAGAGGTGGGATGTTGTTTTAATTTGATTTTTACATAAATAACATCTAAATGGAATGCTTAAGAAACTCAATTTATCCATAGTCTGCAGTTTGTGTCGAACTAATAATAAATTGAAAAAGACTTTTAGCAATAGGACTTCATTCTATATCACCTTGTTGCAAACTAAATTTCTATCCCTCACTTTGAAGACTTCCTTATAGGATCTATTAGTCAATACACCTAACATGCTTGAGCCACTTGTAGGAATCACCTTTGGTATTGTCCAATGTATAATCGGGAAGGATTTGGATAAGTTCTAGTAGATAGTTTGCTTAACTATTCTCATATATCCAGTATTCCACTTTAGTATTCTTATGAATTGTACTCGCTAGTTGTGGATAGAATCTAGTGTTACATAATGGACAAATCTTTCTCCATTTATCAAATAATAAAGATCTTGTCTCTCTATTCTCTATAATGCATTGGAAGCAATCTTTTAATTTATCCCCTTTCTTCATCATTTTGATGAAAAAAGTACAATGAATTCTTAGAGAACCTCTTAACTTCCCATGAATTTATGATCTTAAGATAATGAAGCTTAATCCACCTAGCCCAAAGTGAGTCCTCATTTTTTATCAACCTCCATAGTCATTTCCTCATGAAAACCTTATTGTTTATATTTATTGCATTAACCATATGCCCCTTTTTACTTTTAGTTTAAAGACTTTAAATTACTTCATTATGGCCTTGTGTTTATTATTTTGATTCTTGACTTATAGGAATATACTTATCATCCTCTCCAAAGTCTTCATCAGACCATTAGTTAGACAGAAATGTGCAAATCAATATATGTGCCAATAATTAAACACTAATTTAGTCAATTAAGACCTACAATAATATGATAGGATTTGGTTGCTCTAGCTATTGAGATTTTTGTGAAATCTTTCCACCAGAGGGTAGCACTCCCTATAACGCAATCTTTTTGTTATGATTGGTAGCCCTCAGCAAGTGAAGTAAGGGTTTTTTACTTTAAATCATGCCACTATAGTTAGCCATACAACATTAACCTCTATAGTTTTAGAAATCACTTTGAAACTTTTATTATAGCTTATACTAAAGCCAAATACAATTTTAAAGGATCTTAGTGATGCTATTAACAAGTTGATAGATCTATCATGAGCTTTGGAAAAGAGAATCAAGTCATCTGCAAAGCATAAGTTGCAAATTTGTTACCTCTTTCACTTATTATAAAACCTGAAGCTGGCTTCTTACCTAATGTTTGCTTTCAATATCTTGTAGAGTGTTGAAATACATAGAATGAAGAGGTAAAGGGAAACTACCTTGAAATGGATTGGTTGGTTCCCTATTGATTAGGATGCTAAAAGGGGTGATAGAAATATCTCACCAAATATAATTCTTAAAGCTTATTGGGAAACCAAAACTTCAAGAAGTTATATTATAAACTGCCAGTTATAAAGTTATAGGCTTTGTGAAAATAAATTTCCATAGCATAGTTTTTTAGGCCTCTTATCCTACTATATCCCTTAGGTGATTCCTTCATAATAAGAAAGTTATCACCTGTCAACTTGTCCTCTATAAAGGCTACTTGAGTTACATCAATTAAGATCTTGAGCACTTTCTTTAACCTAGCTATAATTCATTTTAAGATAATCTCATAAAGGGTGTTACAGTAAGATATAAGTCTAAAGTTATTAAGGGAAGACAATATTAGTCATAATTTCCTTATTTTAGGGCCTAAGACTTATCGAAGAAATAACCATTTGGGTCATGAAGCCTAAGAGCTTTATTAGGTTGATTTAAAACACAACATCTTTTACTTCTTGTGCAGTAAAAGGTTTGCATAATTCTTATGCCTCTTTTGTTGTGATTTGTTAATCAATTAAAGACCATAATAATTTTATACTGGAGATGGACCCCACAATAGTTCCTAAAATATTTTTGAAATGTGAATATGTTTCGTTTTTTTATTTCCTTCTGTGCTTTTGCAGTTATGCCATCTTGCTTGATTAGTGAAACAATTCTTTCCTTGCCAACACTTTCCTATTGAAGAAATTGGTATTTTCATCTCCCTCCTTTATTCATGGTATCCTTGATCTTTTCCTAAATATTTAGTCGTAATTGGAGATTAGTTCTATGTATTGATTGAGGGTTGTTTCCTTTATGATAACCTAATTGGTCACAGAGTTCTTGTTACAAGTTATATAAGTTATCTTAAGCATTCAAAACAGCTTAAAGTGTCCTTCCATTTCTTCTTTTATTTATCATTTTTAGTTCTTGCTCTATCATCTCTATTTTATTTAACACAAACACAGAATTTTCATCCTCTGAATGTATATGAAATCCCTCTAGTTATTGCTTCATTAAACTCCACACTTTTGTAAAATTTTTTTGTTAAATCTGAATGATGCTTAGTTTTACACATTCCACTAATATTTTGCACACTTATGGGAAAGTGATATAAGAACATAGAATTTGGAAATGATTCCTTACTTTGAAGGAATTTTTCTAACCATGATTCATTCACTAGAGCCCTATTTAACTTCTTCCTTATATGAACATTTTTTGTTTGTTTGTTATTTCATGTAAAGAAATTCACTTCGACCCCTTAAATTTGGTACTTTTATCCTTTCCTCATCTTATTATTCTTGCTATTGACCTTAAACATCTTCCTCTTTATATATAATGTTGTAGAAGTCTCCTATTGCTTTATAATCCTTGAGTTGTATTTCTTAGGTTGCAAATTTCTGCCTATAAATACTACCTTTAAAACTAAAAATTGGATGCATATATAAATGAAATTGAAAATCTTATACTAGATTAGTCCATTCCCACTTTGAAGGGGATTACTTAGTCACTAGTATGTAAAATCTTTGCTTGTATAACCCTATTATCTACTACTACTAATACATGGCCATAATGGTGATGTTAGTAGTTAGAAGTAAACTCCTAATGATTTCCTAACATCTTTAGAAATTTATCTCTCCATAATTAATTTAGTTTCTAGTAATCCTAGTATCATTGGTTTATGTTCGTTACTGAATTCTTTGAGAAGCTACTATTTACTGGGGCTATTTATGCCCCTCACATTTTAATATATAATAATCATTGAGTAAAGGAAGTAGGTTTTGAGGATTTTGGCTTATTCTTCCTCCTGGATCTTTTAGTTATGACTACTTGAAATTCTTCTTCAACTTCACCATTAGTATTAGAATTCTCTCTAGATGAAATACCTAACTATAGTAATTTTCCCTTGTAGAAGCATTTTCCTCACCATCTTCAGCTCTTGTAGCTAAAAGATCATACATAGTACACTCTTCGTAGTTCTCTCTAACTTTCGTTGTAATTATAAGATCTTTATTTGTTCCTTCAGTCTCATAGGAGCTTGCTGTTGTTTTTTGTGCTAATAGCTTCCTTAACTAATTTTTCAGGTTTGTTAACTTCCTCAATTTTGATTACTCCCTACTAATTTTTTATATTGCACACAAAATCAAGACTTTGTCCATTAATGTTTCCTTCCACTTTTGGTATAAATACTTTACTTGATAAGGCCTTAATTTTATTTCTTACCCTCAATTGACACCTTTCTTGCCATCAACTCTTCATAATAATCAATAATAAACCTCTTACCCATAGCTTTTTGCTGTTGTTTTGTAGGTGGATTCCATTGATAAGAAACTCAAATAAAGTCCTCATAAAATGTCTCATTCTCACTTAGCCTTAGAAGGGGATAGAGTCTAATAATTGTTTCCTAAGTTTTACTCTCTCATACATTCTAGCATAACCTATCTTCTTCCTTAAAGTTATATTCTCATCCATACAAACCAATTTACCTCAATGTGTCTCAACTCCATTTTTTTTCTAGTAATTAAAAGGTACATTATGGAGCATATTTAAGATTGGTACCTATTTGTGCTTATTCCAAAGCTATCCTAGGTTTCTAGAATTGTAAGAATAAAAAATGATTTTTGATATGCCATAGACCTTATTCCAATACTTACCTTTATTTTTAGTATGGAATTTAAATAAAATCAAGTTCTCTTCATTTAGCATAACCTCTATAAGACCTCTATCTTTCCAAGCTTTTAAGCCCACATGTTAATAATTGAGAATGTAGGTTTTCTGCTAATGAATAAGCCTATAGGCATAGTTTGCCAAGTCTTCACTCCATCTTTCAGCACCTCTAATGGTGGTGCAAAAATAGATTGGCTATCCAAATTTCTTAGAAGGTAGTAAATTAATTACTCTTAGTTTCTTCACTAAAGATCTATTTACAACCCTTGACAACAGTACCCTTCATAGTTGCATTGATCTCTTAAGTACTTGTAATTGTCTCTTGGGAGTTGTTAGAGGTGTCAATGACTTGGAAGATGACAAGGGTAAAGGGGGGAAAGGGTTTGAAATTGGTGGATTAGGAGCATACAAGATTGGTGCAGATAAAAGATAAAAGTGCCCTTTTAAATTCTAAGAATAGAAATTAAGTAGATGACAAGGAGAAGAAGGAGAATAATGGAATGGGGAATTCTAAGGAAGAAGCAAAAGATAGAAAATAAAGGAGATGGAAGGCAGAATATAAAAAGGAGGAGGACAGCAAAAGAGAGAGGAACTTTAAAGTAAAAGCAACCAAGAGAAAGCAATGGGAAAGGAAGATGTGCCTATAAAAAACTTAACCCCCTGTAAAGATAGTAGTTTCATCATGCTGGAAAAGGCAACTCTCTCTCTAAGGGTCTTATATCTCTAGAGTATTTTCGTATTGATCTACTAAAATTGTTAAAGATATAAATTTAGGTGATTTTTTTAATAAGAAAAAACTTATGATTAGAGACATCACAGATAATTTTATAATTAATTCTTCATTCTATGTAGTATATGTCCCATAACCAATGTTGTAAAAATTATTTTAGATGATGAACTTTGTTGGTACCAAAGAACTAAGGCTTATGACTTATTAAATTTTATACAATCTTTTAAATTTTATTTTTAATATGTATTTGGTAAGAAATATTTTAGAAATCTCAAATACTTTTCTTTTGATATTGAAAATATATTTTATGTTGTAAAATTTAATAAAATATTTAGATAATATTTATAAACAATAATAAACAAAAAATAACATTATATTATTTTTAAAATTATAGTAAGTACTATATTAATAATTTTTTTAATAAAATAACTACAGATTCGGTGATGGAGTTTATACCATTGGATTTACAAATACATAAATCCGCCAAAACCATCAACTAACAACTTCTATAAAGAATAACTCTATATATTTTTTTGATGTTTTTATTATACATAAGCTATTGGATTTACCAATAGCCTTGTGGCTCATTGGGAGAGAATGTTTAAATCCTAGTAGAGACAAACATTTAATTTGTAAAAAAATGTTGTTGGATTTGAGAATTAAACCAATAGTGTAATAAAGCTTTTCCTCTCCTCTTATGAATGTAAGAATATTTGAACCACGTAAAATTTGTTCATATTGTTTGTTATACTATATTACTACTATGGTATTTGCTAAATGTATTATTTCCCTAATACAATTGATTGCCCTAAATGATTTCTATTATTAAAACCTATTTATTCCTAATAAATTTATGTTGAAGTTGTAAAATCTATATTACCTTAGGCAAGTATAAAAGAAATAAAAACTCAATGTTAACAAGTTTAAC
>JAOXYD010151135.1:0-10493 GCA_028565735.1 Pinacopodium congolense | reverse complement strand
TAATTTTAAAAACTTCACTTCTTATTACATAATTTTTATTGTATTTTTTAATTTTAAGCTTATTTGATTCAAAATAAAATTATAATTATAAATAAAAAAATTTCAATTTTTTATGTTTTTAAAGTGCAATATTTGTATAATAGTATTAAAATCGGGTTAATTCGGGTTAATAAATCGGGTGCATTCGAGTTCGGGTCTATTAGGGTCGGGTGCATTCGAGTTTAGGTCTGATCGAGTTCGGGTCATCTCGAGTTCATGTGAAATCGAGTTCGGGTTCAAGTCAGGTTGAGTGCAGGTCGGGTTCGTGTCGTTGACTTTTTTGGTCAATTCGGTTCAGGTTGGGTATGGTCCAGGTTAGGTAGGTTGGGTTATCGGGTCAAGTCAATTTTTGACATCCCTAGATGTGACCAGAAGCCATTACATCTTGGCTTTAAATCATTTTGTTTTGAGAGCCACGAACTGCAGGAAGAGGTTTAGAGATCAAATGCTCTCACTAACCCGCACCACATTATAATGTTGCCCTCTTGTCAATTTTTTTTGGCTTTTTTTAAGCATGAGTTTTATGTGTTATTATGTAGGCTTCCTTCTTGTTTTTTTTTTTCTTGAGGCCTTCATCATGGTCAACACCAATCTACATCACTAATAGGCCAACGTTGTGGACTTGGAAATGTTAAAAGTTTAGACTTGAGCTTTCAAGTAAGTCTTGAATCTTGGAGAACTCATATGAGGGATTGTTTTTTTATTTTTGGGCTTATCATTTGGATTAAAATTCATTAGCCTAGTTTTTTTTTTTTGGAAACTTAGGCTGTCACTTGGATTAGAAAAGATTATAGGTATAGTTTTTGGTGAATTAGGCTATAATAAAGTTTTAATTATATTAGTATTGAAATTCAATCTTAAGGAACATATAAGCTATTCGCCAATTTATTGTGTCTAACTAAATGTGTTAATTAGACTAAGGAGTTGTTCATTTGAGATTCTTTTTGTAGTTTTGGTTTTTGGTTTTTCTAAATACAAAAATTGAAAAAAAACATCACAAAAATAAAAAAAAGCACTAATACAACACAAAAATCGAGACAAACAACAAAAAAATTCATAAAATACACAAAATCAAATACAAAAAAATACAACATTCACAACCAAAAGCTAAATCAAATGGCCCTTAAGCCTAATTGAGATAATAATAAACTAGAAATAAGTTTATAATTGGAAAAAAATTATAAATGAGTTCTAATTAAATTTAAGTGTCTTAAGTTGATTAGTGTAACAATAATAATAATAATTAGAAATCTAATTAAAATAAAATTGTGTAATCAAAAGAAACTAATTAGTTTAGTTAAATCAAATTAAGAAATAAAATTTCTAAATTAGAAATTAGTCTAATTTCTAATTAAAACAAACTATTTTTTTAATTAGATAATAATTAGAAACTTATTTCTAATCAAAATAAAATTAGAAATATGTTTTCTAATGAAGTTAAACTAATTTTTTTAGTTTAATAAAATTAGAAATAAGTTTATATTATGTACAATTAAAAATATGCCCCTCATTACAGGTTATAAAATTTTAATACTTCTTTGTTTTCATGAGATATGGTGAGATATACTTTGCTTATCAAATAACATGATTTATTTGATTGTACCATGCATTAAATAAGTTATTTATTTGAAGCCCATCATATGCAATAATATGTCTATTAGAGAAAATTCTCTTAATTAAATAATGCATTTATTTGAAGAACATACGTTCAAGTAATATGCTATTTGATTATTATCTTATTCATATAATATGTTTATCTGAACGTTATGATGCATAACTTTTGTGTTGGTTTTAGGAAAATATCCTGAAAATGAAAAAAGCCAAGAGTTAGCTATATGTATAAAAAAAGACTACACATCATCAACTTAGTGAGATAGTTGGAAGATTTTCATATGCGACCAGAGCAAGATCTTAGGAATTATGTGCCAAAAGTCTATACAATAACCAATGAACTTATACGTTTGAATTATAATGGCTTTACTAGTCAATTGACTTATTTATACATTGTATAGGACATTTTTACCTACAAAGTAGGAGTTATTGATAAGAATAAGGGATGTTCATCAACGATACCTAGCTTTTGTAGTAGTGTGAATGTTTTTAGTAGAGCATAGAAGGATGGAAGTATTTAGGAGTATGTTTCATAGTAGTTTATCATTAAATGTTGTTAGCATAATTATATCATGTAATGCCTGAGACAAGTATTTTTTATTTAATTTATTTTTAAATTATTAATTGTTTAAAGTACAATGATCAATGATAGATATTATTCGTTTATTAAAATGTATTAATATTTCATTTCTTTGTTCATTTATATATATGGGTTATATATATACCATCCTTTGGATATATGTTAAAATTGACATCTAAATAAAATACTTAATTGTTGATTAAATAATCTATGGATGATGATTGGAAGCTTCGTGACCTTTTGATTCTATAAATAATTGCGAAAATATTTAAAGTTTCTATTGAGATTGTTGCATCAAATTATTGTAAATGATAACAATGATATAGTGAATGTATCAATAATGAGAATGTGTGTTTGAGAACAATAATTAATGCATTCAAAAAATCTCGTTTAAAAAAATTCACTTTAGGTGAAAACTAGAATGATGACAATTTAAGAGCTTTGGATTTTGGAAATCCGATACAGATAAAAAGAATAAAAGGCTCGTATCTTACTATATGAAGTCATGATAGTTTCTAAGAGAAACACTATGACTTGATATAGAAAGATAGTGAGACATGCACTATGGAAATAAAATGAAGGCTTCTTGCACCATATAGTAAAGACTGTATAACTAAAACATACTCATAAGAGGATGGAAATAAAATGAAGAAGCTCTATGGTGCGTGTAAGTGAAATATAGAAAGAAAGTCTTTCATAATTCTTAGGCTTTTAAATAAGGTTGAAGCTAATTAATCTAGGAAAAGAAATAAGGAAATCAAAAGAAGAAAGTTCTTATTTGTTGTCACGCCTTTTTAATAGTCTAAGATTCTCTATCAATTTTATGTAGTGAAAATTAAACTCTTAAATCGTGATTTTATGTTACATGTTTTTAAAGTATTAGATGTTGGTTAAACATATTTATTACCTTATTATCTCATCTAACATTTGTAAAATAATGCTAAATGATAGCTTGTTAGGCTTAATCATGTTGGACAAAATTGAATGAGGCTTAGAGATCAAATGGACTTGTTTTAAAGGCCTATATATAATAAAGAATTTTTTACTCGTGACCACAGTCTAATTGATAAAAATTGCATAATAAACCATTTTATATGGTACAAAGAGCTGTTAATTCACAGTAGTTAATTTATTATGATATTTGTGATAAAATAAATGTGAGAGTAAGGCATTGAGATGATTATTCCATCACTGTTATAAATGACTTGATCTCTCATAATACCATTATGTTGTTTCCAAAAGTTTACAATTTTTAATAAGAATTAGTTAGATAAAGCATATAATGACTCCAAAAATTGATCAAGGATAAGTGTTCTTTAATGTACTTATTTGACCAATTCAAGAAGTCATGTCATGGAAATTGAAGGCATAGACAATTAACTATTTTGTCAACATATCAAAAAGATGGTGATGTAAAGAGGAGAACTAAAACTCTTCTTGAAATAGTAAAGTCTATAATGAAATAAACAAAGTTTCCTTATCACCTATTAGGTGATATGTCATTGATGACCAAGTATATTTTATTTGAGTGCCTGTTAATTTAGTTATTCAACACCGTATTTGTTATAGATAGGTGGACAGGTAAAAGACTTAGTTTATCACATTTTAATTCCAAAGGAAGTGTTAGCTGCTCAGTCCCTTTCCTAAGTATAGGAAATGAGGTTCCAAAAGAGAAAGAAAGTATCATTAATGGATATAAGATATTTTTTTTCAAACTAAGCTAGGTAATAACCTAGTAATTGGATATGTGTCATAATATATTATAAAGGATGATTTTTCTAAAGCAAGAAAAGATAATTTAAAGCATGTCCCTATATGAGATACTAAATTAGAGTGACTTGATAAGTTCAGATTAAATAGATGTAATACATCTGAGTGGGAGAAATTAAGGAGATGATAAATTAGTTTTAAATCAAGACAACTGCATCTTAGAGGGAGTTCTTTACTACAATCTGATTTGAGTAAGAGTAATATGAAAATAGAGAGATTTTTTCTACTCAAAATCTTTCAATTTCACCCATGTTATAAGTTGATGAATCCTTAGGTAACATTTTGACATTAAAGGGAAAATCTCATTGAAAATTCCATAAAAGGCTTATGAGTCCAATCATATGAGAAAGGCTCAATCTTTGTTACTAAGGATGAATGTATGCATTATAAAAGAAGAATGAATGTCAGCAAACTCAATATGAGTAAAAGACTTAGATAATTGTCTTAAAGGATCCAATGTCATCAAGTAAAAATAAATTCTCAAAATTTTAATTGAAACACTAATATAGCTTTGAAAAGTATAAAGAATGTCTTATGGCAAAAGATATGCATAACATAAGATCGAATATAAGAAGACATTCTCATTTGTCATGAATTTTGCATTTGGATGAGTAATTCTAACTTTAGTAGTTAGAATGGATCTTAATTTATATCAAGTGGATGTAAAAAGGTTGTGTTCTTAAATGAAGAAAAATCAATAGGTTTTATTTTTAAGAACTAAAAACATTACATGTTCAAATTGTTAATGTTCAATCTGTGCTCTAAAGTAGTCTCAAATTTAGTGGCATATAAAGCTTTATACAGTAATCATGTCATATGATTTTGGTATAATTAATAAAGACCATTAAGTATATGTTATAAGATCCAATAATAAATGTATGAATTTATCAATATGTTTAGATGACATTATGATAGCTAGTGATAAATATAAGTTTGTAGAGTAAATCAACCAGCGTCTATCAACCATGCTTATAGAGTAAATAAACCAGTGCCTATCAACCATGTTTCATATGAATAATGTGGATATGGTTGCATGTATCCTAGAATCTAAATTTATAAGTAGCATTAAAGATTTTTTTTTGTTGCTTTTATAAGTCACATATATATCAAGAGAATACTTGACTGGTTCTCTATGCAAAATTGTAAATCTTTTATATTTCCATTGTGTAAAGGTGAGAAACTGAGTAATAAATAGTATCTATAAATGCTGCATGATGAGATGCAATTGGTAATCTCATATACACTTTGTTGAGTATGAATAAATACATTGAAAGACAATAATAGAGAGATCAAATGTTAAGACTAATCATACACACAATCATTGAGTATAATTATGTCATAAGGGTATAATAGCTTAGAGAGACATGATTGTATCATATAACTATCTCAGTGATGCTAATTTGTTCATCATTGAGTAGGTGATGCAAAGCATGTTAAGTTGAATATTAAACATCATTATTTTTCTTAGATTAATTTTATATGAAATTTCAATGCTCTAAAAATGTAAGAATACTTCATTTAGAATTAAGTATTCAATTCTAAAATACATGATGGAATGAGTATTGAACATTAGATTCTAGTTATTAGAAATATGCTAGACATATATGAGATGCCTGCCTGCACAGGTTATGGCCTCCATTACTTATAGGAATAGAGATGAGACAAGTTATTTATCTTAGTGATAAAACTAGAGCTCAAGGCTTAAAACGCAAAGGTCGATGTGAATTATGTTGATGGAAAAAGAAGTTATTAGTAATAGAAAAACTCTTAAGAAATGATACGTTCACTCAGTTTATCATAATATGCCAGATATGAGTTTTGAAAAGTACATTAAATGAGCAAATAAGTGAACTCAACTTAGGTATTGAGTATCCCTAAACTATTATCTATACAACATTTGATGAATGGCATATGCTTTGTTAAAAGAGAGTTAATATTGTAACACATGTATCATTCCTTGTGTGCATTATCAATTAATAAGTAAGTCATATTCTTAACTTATATTATGTGAAGATGCTTTTTAAAGCTATGTGAACCTCAATTTTAAATACCCTTTTTACTCGATTTCCAATTCTAAAAAATTCAATTAATGATTGATATCTTAGTATGTTACTTAAAAATCATATTTGATTTGATATAATGGAACATTTTAGAAAAGCAAGTTAATTTGATTCAAAGGATTGAGAAATGAGGAAGATCATTATAAATTTAAGTTTATATCATGAATTATGTCAAAGGACTTACCTTCTATGTAAAAGGTAGTATAAATATGAAGTATATACGAATTAAGAATGAGATGATGAATAATGTAATAAACGATATAGGGTATATCATACTAAATCCATTTATGAATCAATTTATTAGCCTAGATGTCATATATTCCTAGCAGATATGTGACAATGTACTCTCGCAGTATGATAATCTCACGAGTTGTTGGAAAAATATGATAATTGCTTAGTTTCAATCAGATAAACCCATCATGTGAAATTAGGAGATATTATTTGATAATTGTCAAAAGAGCAATTATATTTTTGAGTATATAGTTTAAAAAACAATAAATAATAATGATAAGAAATAAAAAAAATGGTTTTGAGAAAGGGAGATTAATAAAATGTGATTTCTAAGAGTCCTTGAATATGTGGAACATAACATGTTCTAAGTAAGTATTTATATTCTGATTATGCATCATATATCCAAATGTCTTCATAATATTTCTCATAACTAAAATGAAGGTTTCTTTACAAGGAAATTGACATGTTTTTAAAAGATTTATCCAAGGACTCAGGCCAGTAAAACATTATGTAAGTTGTATACATTTTTTGCTAAATGTAATATTTAGACTTTCTAATTTATGACCTAAATATGCCAATTCTCAATCAAGTAGATGTCAATTAATGGATGAAGACGCCCTATCACACTTTTAAGAGCATATTGGGCACTTTTGTTTTTAATGATCATCATAAGAGATTTAAACATAAATAAATGTGATTAAAAAAAACATTGGAACTTCAATCAGGATATGCAGTCATCTTTATCTCACATTAGTCATAAAAATAAGATGTAATTACTAAACAAGATCCTAATCTAATCCAACTTGTTAATATGTTACCAAAAATATTCATGGTCACAAATAAACCATTTTTTCCTAATGATATTTTTTGGTGTAAAACTAGAATGAAGGTTTCTTTACAAGGAAATTGACATGTTTTTAAAAGATTTGTCCAAGGACTCAAACTAGTGAAACATTGTGCAAATTGTATTCATTTTTGGTAAACTATAGAAATTATAATTTATGACCTAAATTTGTTAATTCTCAAATAAGTAGATGGTTAATCAATGAATGCAGATGCCCAATTACACTTTTAAGAACACATTGGGTACTTTTTATTTTCTAATGATCATCATAAGAAATTCAAACAAAAATAAATGTGAGGATAAAAAACATTAGAACTTATTTTATTGAAATTCCATTGTATTTTGTTGAATTTTCATTTTCTCAGGTGGTAAGTTACAGCTAGCTTGTCAATTTCAGTCCAATGAGATAAGCATAAGTTTTGTAAGCCTAGTCCCAACCCTGAAAGGTGTAAGGTTAGTTTGTCAACCTAATCATGTATTAGGATGGGGAGACTTTTGGTTATTGTTTTCCAATTCCCTCACCTATTTGACACTATTCAAATTATTCTTTTCCAATATTGTTCCCTTTGAATAAGGAAAAATAAAAATACAGCATCCATATGGACCCTCCAATATGCACATTATAGTGAATTAATAAAAGTGTTTGTGGTTTTCATAAACCAACAAACTATAATTTCCAAGGATTTAATAGCTAAAAACTGTAACTATTATTGGAAGCTTTACCTAAAAAATTATAGTCAGAACTCAAATTGTTAACTCATACAAACATTTTTTTTGTTTTTCATGAAAACTGATGTCTAGGCTTAAATTTATTGACAATCTATTCAAAACAAAACTTGACTTCTAAGATTAATTTACTAGCCTAAAATTTGTCCCAATAAGAATTTAATAAGCCTTATTTGAAAGTCTTTTTATAAGGTTAAGAGCTTTTATTTTGAATTTTAGTTCAAGTATAAACGTGAATATTCTTTTAATTATGTACAATTTAGATAGTATATAATAGTTTGATTTTGTAATGCTGGATCATCTAAAAAAGTGAAAAGTGAAAAGATGTTATATATAAAGAAGTGAATGTATTTGACTTTTCATGCATGATTAAAGGAAAAAGTTAAAAGTGTGTGTTGAAAACAATATTGTGGTTACTGTTTCATTTACGGTTGGTGCTAGCCATTTCAGTTTAAGTAATAACAAAAAAATTATATAAATTAGACATTTGTTTTTATGTTTTATATATTTACAATTGCTGACATTTCCCTTAACCCCAGTTTGTGTTTTATCTTACGAGACAAAGTTTCACCAAAACAAGATGGACGACTAATACGAGTATGGGCCACAAGACTGGGCAAAGTAAGGATGAGACAGGTATGGGCGGAGCCATTAGAGAGATTGTACATTTTAAAACTGGGTGAAGCCACACCTCAGATGGACAGGTTGACCAGCTCAAGCTCAAATGCAAGTTGTAGAGCCTAAACGGACTAAAGATTATATCTAGGCCTACAAAACAAGAGATCAAGCTAAGATGCAAGTATAACTAATATAACAATAAAAGAATATAGTAGTTAACAATTGTATGCGATGCTATCAATTGTCCAACTATCCTTAAGTCAGGGAACTTAGTTATAGCTTAAGACCATATATGTGCTTACATGAAATGGAAATGAAATATAGAGAAATATCAATTACATTGTCCTTCTTCTTCTTTTTCTTTGGAGTTGCTAGACCCTTCTCAAATCAGGTTCACTTATAGATTTGTTCTTTATCGTTGGTGCTCTTGTTCTCCATCTTCATGCCTCCCAAGCATAGTCTAGATGATGTTTTAGAAAAGCTTACAGGATTGGCAGACCAAATAACCACCTTATAAACCTCTATTGCCTCCTTTGAGGACAAAATCCAGTCTCTTTTAGCTGTTGTTACTAACCTGTAGCAACATCTCCTCTCTCATTCTCTTTGTACCACATAATCTCAACCATCTTCCTTTCCCCCTTCTCCTCCATAACCCCACTAAATCTTGTTTCGTCACCACCACTCTTGTCTTACATTTCCTCAGCTAGCTATTCCCTCTTCATCATCCGCTCTTAAACCACCTAAGTTGTAGATGCCCACATTTGATGGGTTTAACCCATTAGAATGATTATTTCAAGCTAATTAGTATAATTTTTATCATGTCCCTCCTGAACAATGTATGGAATTAATGGCCTTCTACATGCATAGGGATGTATTTTTTTATTTTTGTACCTTTTTTGGTTTTCATGTTATATTTGTAGTTTTTTTAAGGATTTTATACTGTTTTTTTAATTTTTGTGTTTTAAAAAATAAAAATAGAAAATCAAAAACAAAAATGAAAACAAAGGTCCCCTTCATAATTATAGTTAAATAATTTCCACAATTGCTCTTCCACTGTTGAATGACATAGATTGAAGTCTTTTAATAAATTCGCCTTTAAGTAGTACTTTAATCTTTGCTCATTCGTTACAAAGGATTTTTTTATCAAATAAAAATTAAATATATTAAATATATTAATAAAATAATTTAAACTTGTTAATTAAATTATATCATAAATTAAAACATGGATATTTTTATAAATCATGATATTTTTATTAAAAAATGAAAGTTTAAAAATATTTAATATTTTACCCATGTCTAAAATACTCGAATAATTTTGATCTTAAATCTTTGATTATTACCACCCACCAAAGCTCCAAATATCCAAAGATCCTAGATAATAAGTTAGGTAGAAAGCATTTGCTTGATCATTTTACTTGTTCTTCAATAATTACAACTGTCACTTGATAACTGCAAAATAGAAACATAATTTGAACATGTATTTTGCAACTTTTATTATATTTTTCTTATATTCAAACAAGTTCTATAAAGAAACTAGACGCCTTAACTATTTTATGTAGGACAATAAATCCTTTCCTTATTAATTTTATTTATTTCTTTCATCTTTTATTTTCTAAGATGGGGAGCTAATGATGGATTTACGAGATAATCAAAATTTTAATATGTTTAGTTTCTTTTTTTTCTTTGATATTTTTCCATTATAATATCTTCTTTATCATTTTTGCATGTTTTTAGTTGCCTTAAACATACTTAATTACCTTTGCATTCAACTTCTTAAACATTTAAAAGTGCAACCAATGTTTTAAGTATTGTACTAGTATCAGTACCAGATTTGGTTCTGGTACGATATTGTATTGATACCAATTACTACCAATACCATTTCAAATAACCTTTTGAAATTATCAATTAGTCTCCTGAATTTTATAAAATTTGTAAAATAGTTTCCTTATATATTATACTATATATTTTTAAATTTACTTCAACTTTGTCTTAAAAAATCAATAATAATATAAAT
>JAOXYD010151124.1:0-10493 GCA_028565735.1 Pinacopodium congolense | reverse complement strand
AGGAGGTTGAGGCTTCTTCTCTGAACCTAGTTCTTCTTCATTCCTTTCTTCAAAGCTATCGATAGCAGATAAAAAGATCCATTTCTAGATTTTGCATGCTCTGCTCTCAAAATGCATAGAGACTTGCGAGAGCGGATCCAGGTTGGTTGGTTCGAAAAGTCATGATGGGAGAGGCAGGCTAAGTTAAATAAAATCAAGTCAGAGTGCGCTCCTGCGGTTGAAGATGATGAATAAAGGGCTGCTTCCCCTAAAACTCTAATATGAAAATGCCGTCCACTATTTGCCTTCTCTGTGAGCCTTATGTAATTTCAAGCGAGAAAGAAATTGGATTTGTCACCACAAACTCGGCCCGACGAGTATGAGGAGATCGTTTGGAATCACATGGATTGGGCAATCCATGTTGAGCACTTGTGTGAAATAATGGACATCGAATATCGTGAAGTCCAAATTTTGGAAAAGAAAGCCTTACTACAAAATAGACTTTTTTTTCTAATGCTTTCGGAGCAGAATATTCATCGCATTATGGAATTGTCACTAGAAGTTTCTGAGTGGTGTTGGTGTGAGGTTACTTAGATGAGTAACCAGGGTTGTGCCTCACAAGATGTGCACCTTCACGTCAAAAGGATAAGTGACCTCCCAACCAAACTAAAACGGTATCTTAGCTAAGTAATTGGGTGTGTTCCCCACAAGACATGCACCTTAACATCAAAAGGTTAAGGACCTCTATATAAAAAAAAAGTTCTAATTATAAGTTACATTATGTTTTGCTATCTCAAATGTCCTTAACTAATTTTAGATGATGTTTTATATGAAACTACTAAGGTGTTTAATATTATGTGTAAGGGTTGCCTCTTTACTAACAATGTGATTGTGTGTGATAACAAAGGTTTTTTTTTTTTCATGAAAGAGGTGTGATATGTGACCTAAATCAAAAGTATTGATTGATGTTTCTTTTTATTCAATTAACTTTTGGCTCATGATGACTTTTGTTTTAAGTGGATATTTAAGTCATTACTTAAGGAAAAATAATAGTACAAGTGTAGGAGTGTTTGATAACACTTTAATTATACATCTTTTAGGCATGATTCTATAATGATTATCTTAGGCTTGGGAGGTAATTTTATATGATTTGGGTGCATATTTGATTAAATCTTGAAAAATATGTTGCTTATATTTCTTTTTATGATTATTCATGTTATGCAGAACCTTGGTTGTTGAACTAAGGAGATTCTAATAATGTGTTTTGATGATGAAAATACATTATTGTTACTAATTTATGAGTTTTGGTGCATTTAAAAGATAGGTTGATGTAAAAGTGTAAGGACATGTCTTGAGCCTATCGTAAAAGAGATCTCATGAAGAAAAATGGAAATGAATTAAGCATTGAAGATTGCAGTGAAGATCTTAGGTTTAAGTGTGTCTTATAATGTAAGTTTCCTAACCTTGATCTTTATCAATGTTTGAAAGGGCTCTCACATTTGCATGTCATATTTTCATGAACATTTGCATATAGGATTTGAATTGTGATGTTAGTGATTAGTTGGTTTTGATTATTGAATAAATATATTAGAAATTGTTTAGAATGATGCATTTGTTTGAAATTGCATTATCAACAGGTAACATGATGAATTGTGTTAAAGTATACCTCTTGATGAGTCTTAATAAATTTGACATATTATTTATATGTATTTGAATTTGTTTCAATCTAATTATGATGTGAATTTTGGTTTATAAATGGTTTATAAAAGTTGTTGAATTTAAAAATCAATGGAATAGTATAATGTGTTTAAAATTTCAAATGAAAGGTTAAATTTTGTGTTTATGTTGTTTGAATAAATTTTGATATTGGAACAAAATGTGTTTTGTGACTTGCTTGCATTAGTTTTGAAGCAAAGAAACTTGTTTAAAATGGTTTGTATTGATCTTGTTTTGATTTAAATTCAAAGTTTGACATAATGCATTGATTGGTTTACAAATCAAGTGATTTTGTGTTTTGGAACTTAAATATATCACTTGGTGTTTATTTTCTCTTAAGGATTGATTTGAAACTTGTTTAAATTGAACTAGAGTTGAAAAGATTTAGTTTGAATTTGTTTTGAGAAGGTTTATATGATCTACAGATGTTGGAGTTGCATTTGTAAAAGGATCGGGCAATCGATCCTAAATGACTGGTAGACTAACCTATACATATTGGTCAGCCGAACACTTGACAGAGGCACCTACGACAGCTAGTTTCTATTTTCAGTTTTAACAAATTTTTACTAACCAAAGAACTAGTTTTTTTTCCATAAATTTCTCCAATCTCTTATAATACCTATATATGTTTGTTTTAAACCTTTTGTTAAGTTTCTAATGCCATTTTGAGGGAATTATAAGCCTCGAAACACATCTTACTCTAAAAGCTTTGATTCTTTAAGTTCTAAGTGTTCATCTTGTTTCTTCTTGAATCTATTTGGTTTTTTTTTTGAAGTTATAATCTTATAGTTTATAGGTTTTTTAGATATTTTAGAGTTTGAATGATCATTTATTTGCATTTTTAGGAGTGTATTTCATTGAGTTTAATCGCATTTGTTCATAGCCATCAAAACTGTCAAGATTTTGATTTGTCAATCCCTTATTCTCATATTTGAGTGATTAAATCTATTTTTATTGCTCCAAATATGTTCTTTTAGAATTCTTAAAGTCTCTAAGATCATACTGCAGTTTCTTTTACAATTTTTCAAGCTTTGATATTGCTGTTTTAAGCTTATATTTTCAGGTTGCTCTAAAGGTATCTATGTTTTATAGTTCTTATTTCAATTCATTAGTTTCATGCTCTAAATTTGTTTTTATTATTGTAATTTCTTACTATCTAACATATTAATATTCTAGTAGGTTTGACGTATTGATTGCATGCCATTTGGACTGTTAAAATTGCTTATTTCTAGGCTAGGACATTAAGACTGTATAATTTGATGACTTTTTTTCATATTGATTCAATTTAATTTTTAAATGCATTAATCACATTGTTATTACTTCAATTGGATTGTTTATAAGATACTGGGGTGTTAAGAATCATGTTATAAATTTTATTTAGCTATAGAAATTGTAGAATCATTTTACATTGCCTATGCTTCATTGATAGACCATTTAAGGTGTGATTTGGTTACATAATTAGGGGAATTAATTGTGATAGTTTTTAATTGTAATTGGGGCTCCTATTTGCCACTAAAAAGATTGTTGAAAGGTTTCTCTTGACTTATGGAAAATAAGAATTGAGTTTCATTGATATTTGAATGGGCATTGGAATGATGTATTCTATGTAGGAGCATTTGAGAATGCATAAGGCATAAGCATTGAAATGGTTGCATTTGAGCCCTTATCTTTCATTGTTTTTGTTCAAGGTTTTATTAGCTATATAACCTTAAATTAAGGCTTAGGTAGCCTGAGTTTAAGGGTTGGCTTTTGAAGCCAAAAATTGTATATTCCAGTTGTGTTTAAAAGGTTTATTCTTTACCCATTGAAAAGTAAGATTGCTGGGTTACTATTGACCCTTAAAAATAAGTTTACATTGAGTTCTTCTTGAAACTTGTTAAACAAAGGTGTAGGCTTCCTCTTCACCAATTATTAAATAGGATTGTAAAAGGTTCCTCTTCACTCTCTTTGTGAAAAGTAAGATTGTAATGGTTACTCTTTACCCTCTTTGTGAAAAGTAATATCGTAAGGGGTACTCTTCACCTATTTAAGGCAAGATTATTTTTAGTTAATTTTCAACAAATAGTTGGAGAGAGGACGTAGTCTATCTTTAGAGTAGGTGAACCTCTATAAATCTTGGTGTTATTATTTTCCTTTATCTATTTAAGTTTATGCTTACGTTTTTTTATTATTGATTGAATTTGATTGATACTGGCATAAGCATATCATTCCATTTAGCTTGAAGTTTGATTTAGAGATTAAATTTCATTAAAATTGGCATAGGATGTTTAAATTGTTTAATTTGGAAAGAAAATTCTAAATTCCTCATTCACCCCTTCTTAGGTGCCATAGGGCTTACATTAGTAAATATTTTGAGGCATTTTTGGAGTTTGAAGAGGTGTTGGATCAATTTTAGGACTTAAAACATCATGTTATGAAGTTTCACACTAATTTTCAAGGTCATATGATAAGCCATTAAGAATGCATCAAGAGAAGAATAAGAGAATCTCAAACAAGCACTAGTTTTGGTACATCTGACTTTTGTGAAGCATTAAGTACACTTCTTGAGCTAATATTGTCATAAATTTTTTTGAGGGGTGCAAGAACATCTTTTGAGGAAGCTACATATCAAATTTCATGACTATCGGAGATGTGTAGGAGAAGTTATAACAAAACTATCGAGAAGAGTAGAAAGTTGGAATTTTTAATGGACATTAAAGGAGAAGAGGTGAATAAAAGGCAGGAAATGCTTGAATCCAAGAACATATAAAATATAAACTTAATCCAATATTTTCAAAGAACATAAAAGGTAGACAAAAACTTGAAAAGAAATAGTATAATCTGATTCAAAATATGCAAAAGATTTTTTTCTTAAAATATAAAAAAAATCATATTTATATGTGTTACAACACCTTAAAACTTAGCAACAAGGATAAAAACTTCTTTCAAAATCAAAAACAAAAGTAACACAATTAAAATATAAGTTTTTTAACTAGGAAAACCATCTTTCATTTGTTAAACATGATTTCAAGTTACTTCAACAATGCCATTGATAACCACCATTGAAGTCCCACAGGTTGAATTACATGTATGGTTTGAGCCATGTTATTTACCTAAGAGTTCCATGGGTTAATCCGTATGCATGGCACAAAGTATGTGATATTTGACCTTTATTGATGGTTTGCTATGTAGTTTAATGGTGTCGTTGAAGGGTGTTGTTGTTCCTTTTAATTTCACTTTCCATCTACATATTAAAATGCATCTTTAACAGCTTCATCAACAGTAACAAATAGTTTGGACTAGAATGAGTCAAGGTTATATTCAAGACCAGGTTAGTCACAATTAGTGTCTTATGGATATGTTTCTTCACAAGGCCTAAATCTTGGAATGGTATAAGGGCCATTTATGATTTAATAAGATATTGAGCTTAAGGGGAACATTTAATAGTAAAAGAAAAACATTAGCATGGCCATGGCTCCAACCAGTTAAGGATAAACCCATAAATTTTCTTATGCTATATGTGGTAATAAATTGAAATAGGAATCAATGAAATTATTAGGACAAACTTTAAAGGAACACATTTACAAATATTTTAGAGATATGCATAGATAAGAATGTGTCGCTTGATCGACTAGATTAATTGTGGTATTTCAAAAATGCAACTACTCAATTGCGTGCGATTATATGATTAAGTCTAAGAAGGATTTCCTTATAGCATTATATATTTAAGTATTACATAGTTAATAAAATTTTAATTTTACGTACATTCATAGACTTATAATAATTTGTGAAATGTGAACTTTAAGTATGAGAGCAACCTATTAACTCTTTTATATTAAGATTTATGACAAGGACACTTTATGTATTCTATTTAGGGATTATTATCTAAACTGCAATGATGACCTTTTAGATAATTTATTAAATAGTAATTTGGCCAGCAATTGAATATAAAAAGGCCATCAATCCACTAGATATGTAATGTTTTACTTCTATTTATTATGCTTTGGTATCCATGTAAATTTCAAGAAATCTAATGATTACATATTTTTTTTAATGTTTCTCTTTAAATTTGCATACACTAATTGTGATGCTACTCGCACCTAAGAAAGGATTGATTCTTTTGTAATTAAAATCTTACCATATTTTTTTAAAAATACAAACACTCAATCACAAATAAAATTGATATCTATCACCATAAACTCATTTATTCAAATTTATATAAATCTAAGTTCATACAAGTTATGTGTAAATAAGGTGTAAATTATATTTTAGTCAACTTTAACTTAATTCACTAAAGATGGATATCTTCAAAAACTTAAATTAAAATTTTTTTGTTACAATACCTTTTTCTATAGTGGAAGAGACTTTAATTTCTTCTTGAAAGTGAAAAATAATTTGGCCATTTTATTTTACTTATTTTATTTTTCATTTTTACCTTTTTTAAGAAAAATAAGAATTTACTTGGTCCTTATTCTTAATATAATAACACTTTGACGGACAATCATATATTTCAATATGTGATTTTTAATTAATTTCCAAAATTAAGTCTTATGGTTTTCAAACTTCCTAAACTAGAAAGTTTGGCTTACAATTATTCTAAATTTACTGACGGTTATATAAGATGAAAGGGAAACAAGGAAAAGCATCAAGTAAAAATCTTTAACTCTACGAAGACTAAATTAACTCTAATTTGTTTTATTTCCTCTTTACTTAAAGTTTTTGGATATGTCCAGCAACTTCTAGTAGCTTTCTCTGCCTGTTTCTTTGCTTTCCTTATTATTCTATGCCCTCTTCCTTACCCTCTCCCCTCTTCCATCTTCATTCTCCTTCCCCTTTCTTTGTTTTGTCCATTATGCGTCTATGGCCAGTTTTTCCTCTGAGGGCAAGCTTTCAAATTTCAATTTCACCTTACTTTCCCTCCTTCCACTTTTGACAAAATTTTCTATCTTCCTTCAACTGGCCTTTAGCCTCTACTTGACATTTTTCTATGGCTCGTACCCTCTTTCTCCTTCCTACCCCTAAAATCCTCCTCTAGTAGTGAATGAAAACCCTTCAATGTCTGGTAGCATGATAAGGAAAACTTGGAGCCAAGTGGTTGGAGACATTAACTAGGATAACTCCAAGCTTACTAGCATTCCTCCTACTAACAATTATGGTACTCAATGTGTGGTTCATCCCGTTCAAGTGCTCAGGGATGGTATAGCATGATAGAGCTCCAGCCTTCTTTGATCATAACAAATTAGCATTCCTATCTATGAAAGGTTTGGCAACAAAAAATTGGAAGAAATGCAGATTTATGAAGTTGATCTTGAATGAATAACATTTATTCTTGTTCAAGTTCTCATCTAAGATAATATTAAAAAGGTGGCTGAGATTGGGAGACCTCTCTTCCTTCTTTAATGGTAGTCAGGTATGAAACTTGAAGAATTAATGGGAAAACATATTCTTATTTGGCTACAAATTCATGATGTATCTTTTGAGTATTGTATAACTATTGGTCTTAGTCTCTTGGCTAGCTTAAGCTAGCTTCATTAGCAAACCTTTTTTTATGGATGAGTATATAAATAACCTCCAAAGCCTCCAATTTGCTAAAATTAGTGTGGAGGTTTCATGTGACAAAGCCTTTCCTAATTGATTCCCCCTCATGAGGCTTGGATAGGAGGAGGAGTTGTGCATAACCCATTAGAGGTCACCTACCCATAGAATCCTCAATTCAAACAAACAAAAGTGTGGAAACCTATTGGAAATGTGTTATAAAAAGGTGATTATGAGGAGCTTTTGGTACTTAAAACTAACTTGATTAATGCCAATGAAATTTTTAAACAGGAGGCTATTCGAATAGGGGTGTAGGAGACTAATAGTCCACAACTTAGTAACTTGCAACCTAAGATTACTCAAGAGGGTAAGGAAGGGGTAAACCTTCTCCACTATTATGGTGGGTGATGAGAGTGTCCAAATCAGTCCTAGTGAAGATTAAAGTGTTGAGGAGCTAGTTTTAGTTGAAAAATTAAGTGTGCAAGAGAATGCTCTTATATCCCCTATTATAGAGAAGGAAGCAATTTTTTGAAGTGACTAGAAGGAGATTAGCTAGGAAAGACAAGGCAATAACTTCTTCTTCCTTACATTAATTATGTCCATATTAGTTTTGAATGTTAAGGGCATTAATAGCCTTAATAAATAGGAAGTAGTGGCTAACTATCTAGGTGAAACCAAAAAATGGCTAATTGGTCTTTTGGAATCTAAGTTAAAAGCTAGTATGTTCAAGACTTCATGGTTTGTTGATAAACGTTGGAGCATTTAACAAATAATCAACATCACTACAATGGTAGGATCATTATGGATTTTTATCCTTCTTTTTTCTCTTTAAAAGATAGTAATATAAATGAACAAATGATTCATTTGGGGTTGGTTCTTAACTCCAGTGGATATGAGTTATAAATTTCCAATATCTATGCCTTTAACATAGTTTTTCAAAGGGATTCTTTATAGGAGTACGTGAAAATTATTGAAGCAAGGATAAGGGTTCCTTAACTAGTCCTATAGGACTTAAATTGTACTCTCTATTTGGAGGAAACAATAGCTAAAGCCACTAGACTTAGAACTTGCACTAGTTTTAAAAGGTGCCATTCTCATATTGGTTTACATGATCTTAAATTTGAGGTTAGTTTATATACTTGGTCTAACAAATAAAGTCGTTAACATTTACTTGTAAGAAAGTTTGATAGGGCCTTAGTAAGTGATCTCTAGATGGATCAACTTAGCTAAGTAAAGCCATCAATCAGCCACTCACTTTAGACCACTGTCCAATTGAAGTCTATAATCTTTTAGATGCATCACTTTGACATGCCCCTTTTAAGTTCTTTAACCACTTAACTATATTTAAAGAGTTCCATGGAATTATTGATGCTTTTATAAAAGACTCAATTTAGGGATTTATGTAATATAAATTGACTACATGGCTTGCTAATATTAACAAGAGTTAAAGAAGCTTGTTAGGAGCCATCAATTCATTGCTAAACAAGTTGTCCAATAGGCTAGAAAGGAGTTGAATTAGTACCAAACCTTACTTAATATTAACCCTTTAGATATTGACTTAAAAGGAGAGATACAATTACTCAACACCTAAACCAATCTCATGAACTCTCATTTTTCTTTATTAACATAGAAAGCTAGAACTTAATGGTTGAAGGATGGTGATTGTAACATAGCTTACTTTTACAAATCCATTATTAGAAGAAGGAGTAGTAACAAGATTGTCCAACTTACTATCCCTAATGGATAGATATTAAGAGCTCATGGTAATAATAATATAGAGGTACATGATTATTTCTAAGCTATACTTGGAAGGTCATATGGGCATAAACATATAATGATTTTAAACATATTCATCTTTCCTAAACTATCTAGTGCAGATTTGGTAGGGAGGTGAGTTATGAGGAAATTAAGTAGGGTTTGAAGCATCTGAATCCTAATAAAGCCCCTGGGCTTTATTACTTTTGGAAGTTGATAAATTAAGTAGGTTTAATGCCTTATTCTTTCATTACTCTTGGAAATTGCTAAAGGAGAAAAATATCAAGGCTATTCAAGAGTTCTTCCAAATTGGTAGCTTGTTGAAGGAGATTAACAAGAAATTTATTTTCTTTATTCCTAAGTGTCGTAAATGTTAGGGGTTAAGAACTATAGGGTAATATCATGCTACAATATCATCTCCAAAATTCTTTTAAACAGGCTAAAAGGCGTGTTAAAGCAACTCATTAATCCTTCACAGGTTGCATTCTTCTAAGGTAGGAACATAGGTGATAATATTCTTTTGGATCAAGAGATTTTTATGGAATATGGTAGGGGGAAGGTTGCTAAATATCATGGACTCAAAAATTCATTTTCAAAATGCTTGTGATATTGTGGATTGGTCTTTTATTAAGAAGATGCTCATTTCCTTTGGTTTTCCAAATCAATTTGTCACTTGGTTAATGTAATACCTTAGTACCACTTCCTATGTGCTAATAGCTAAGCTAACTTAACTTGTTGTAGGCTATACCATAAGTGAAAGAGTCATAAAATTGTAGTATAATAGATATGTTCCTACAAATATTAGGATTAGACACCTAACAATTTGAGCTACACTTTTCTTATGGCATGGAATCAAATAGCAATAACTGAAAGTAAATTACAATCTAGCAAATTAATGAATAAAAGTGTAAGAACTTTGTGAATTCAAGATTAAAAACTAGGAATTAATTCTATCCTTATTTTTTATCCCTCTTACCTTATTGATGTAATAATGATTGGCCTAAGATATCCTAGTGTTTTAGTGATGAACCAAGGGAGATTCCAATCTTGGTTTTAATAATAACACAACATAATTGTTTACTAGTGATTGAAGTTTACGTTGAGCAATTCAAAGATCAGTGTATTTCATGGATGATTCAATATGGGAAGCTTGAAGCTTAAAGGCTAAAATTAAAGTTTATTGAAGAACAAAGGATATGGCAACTTCAATATCTTAGTTAGGTTGTTGTGAATATCTTCATAAGTTTTACTTATTGTTCAATTGATCTAAAGAACCAATTTATTCATGCATTGTATATAACTTTTGAAAAGTTGCATAAATTTTCATTACATAAATCAATTCATGTTTTTGAAGAAATTTAATGATTTTGGTCATTCATATAGTCTCAAATTATGTTTTAAAACTTATTCAAGTCTTCATTTATGTTAGGAAAATGTATAGAAAGGGATGAATTTTATTTGAATCAATAATCCACAGCTAATGGTGTTCAGATCTTAAGTCAATTTTAGAAAATTACCTAACACCCTAA
>JAOXYD010151103.1:0-10494 GCA_028565735.1 Pinacopodium congolense | reverse complement strand
AATTTGGAACCTAAACAGAGAATATAAGTGCTTAAAAAAAACTAAAAATATATGGATAATCTTGAGATCATAATAAGACCAATCATTACAAGTTTTCAAAGGTATTTTCTTATCTCTACTTCAGGTTCCAAATTGTTAGGATTTGAGTTTATCAAAGATTTATATTCTAACTATCCTGATTTTACTAATGTTTATGGGAATTGTGAGAAAGTTGCATTTGGAAAGTTTTATAGGCATGATGGGTATTTTTTTGAGAGAACAGATTATGTGTGCCTATGTGCTCTTTGAGGATGTTGGTTAATAGGGAAGCTTATAATGGTGGTTTGATGGGTCATTTTGTTATGATGACAACTCTAGATGTCTTACATGAACATTTCTTTTGGACAAAAATGAAGTGTAATGTTGAGCAAATTTGTGAGAAGTGCATCACTTGTAGACATGCCAAGTCTAAGGTCTTCCTTTATGGTTTGTACACCCCTTTACCCATACTTAGGGAACCATGGGTTGATATCTTTATGGACTTTGTATTGGAATTGCCTAGGTCAAAACGAGGTAGGGATTCGATATTTGTTGTTGTTGATAGGTTTTCCAAGATGACGCATTTCATTGCTTGCCATAAAACTAATGATTCTATCTTTAAGGAAGTAGTTCATTTGCATGGTCTACTAAGAAGCATAGTTTCCGATTAAGATGCAAAGTTCTTAAGCTACTTTTGGAAGACATTGTGGGGAAGCTAGGAATCAAACTTCTCTTTTTAGCTACTTGTCATCCACAAAAAGATGGGTAAACTAAGGTAGTACACCGAACTTTATCTACTTTGTTCCATTCTATTATTCAAAAGAATTTGAAAAATTGGGAAGAGTGTTTGCACATGTTGAGTTTGCTTACATTCGGAGTGTGCATTCTAGTACTAATCTTTCACCTTTTAAGGTTGTGTATGGCTTTAACCCATTAACTCCTTTGGAGTTGTCACCATTTCCAATTGATGAGAGAGCTAGCTTCGATGGAAAAAAAAAAGCTAAAATGGTGAAATAAATGCATGAAAAGGCGAGGCAGCAAATCGAGAATCACCGACTAGGTGAAAATAGCATTCAAGCATCGTTAGAGGAACTAAATAGATGTACGAATTGTATCTTATAGCTACATTAAATTAGATTTCCTCACTTCATTCTTTTATTGAAAATAGACTATAGTTTGTGTAATCCACCGATAAACAATACTGCGATCGGGGCCCACTCTCTGGTAACAAATTTTTTTATAGAGATTGCCTAGTTCCTCATTTTGAAGGTCTTAATCAACATGTTATAAGGCTCCAATTTTCAGGGGGTCACCACTACTTGACTTAGAAAGGCAAACATCTGGGTAAGGAAAAGTGTAGTGCGCCTGGTGTAAATGGATTTTTTTTTCATGATATACCAATTAGAATGGAGGGCCTGCAAACTAAATAATATGCTACTCAAGCAAACAAAGGGCACAAGAGAGTTGTGTTTGAACCTAGAGATTGAGTCTGGGTTCACATGTGCAAAGAGAGGTTTCCATCTCAAAGGTGTACCAAATTGCATCCTCAAGACGATGGTCCATTTCAAGTTGTTGCAAAAATTAATGATAATACCTACAAATTAGATCTCCCATGCGAGTATAATGTTAGTGCTACATTCAATATTTCTAACCTCCCCTTTGACGTAGGAGAAGATTTGAGAATGAATCGTTTTGAGGAATAAGAGAATGATGAGAACCAAGGAACCAATGTACAAAAAGTTACTAAAGACATTTTACACATTTCAGATGGTCCAATTATAAGGTCAAGGGCTAAGAAGATGAAGGAAGCACTTAATGGGTCGATTCAATATATTTTTACCAAACAAGTTATTTTGGGACAAAAGAGAAGCCTTGAAGATGGAACATATAGCCCAAGTATTATTAATGTGGTCCAAGTACTTAGTGGACTAAATTGTGCTCAGGTTTGCACCAAAGTGGACCTATCTTAGCCACTTCCAGATCATTTAAGATTAGCGACCTAACCAACCTAACCCTTAGTGCTGAGAGATTTGGCAGCACACTAGCAAAACCTTTACTATTACAAAGAGCTAATGATAGAAGCTCCTCCCCTTGCTTAAGGGGTTCCTAGGCCAAGCACTTGAGGACATTTTATAGGAGCAACAAGGACCTTCAATTGCGGCCCCTGTGTGTCCACCTTCTAGTCAACCATCTCCAACTTTAGCATCAGTTACTTCCCCTGATCGCAGTCAATCTAGTGCCCCAATTCCAGATTTAGTAAAAAATTATCTAGGTCCTCAATCAATAGTTTTCTATGAGTAGATTAAGAAAGAAGTCCAAATAGACTTTGAGCTAGAGGCCACAGTAATTCTTGTGAGGGCAACAGAGGGTGATCCTACCTTAAATCCACCAGAAGAAACCTCAAATAATATTGGTAACTCTTATTGTCAAACTTTTACTTTGTTTGAAATTTATGAGTCCGAAGCCCCAGTAGATTCTAAAATTTTTATGATCATGGAAACAGGGAAAAAATGGCTAAAAAGAAATTTAAGGCCTAGAAGGAAATCCTCAGTTTACTTGAGGAAATTTTATAAACCTATTGATTTGGAATATTTAAGGACTCAATTGCCCCAAAAGGTGTAAGGATTGAAATAGCTCCTTTTCACTAGACCCCTTGCTTTTCTTTATGTCCTTGAAACTAGAGTTAGAACTACAAAGAGACTTAGAACCGTTGCTCACAAGCTCTATTAGAAATCATACCTTCATCCATAACCTTGACCAACCCTCTTATGATAGAATTTTTTGTATTTGAGATCCTTCTATTATTTCATGCTAACTAATGAAGTGAACTGCTAACTCATCCACCTAAACATATATCTTGTCTCTAGTACAAATTTCAACCTCTCTTATATTAATGGTTTTAATGACCCAAACCTTCACTCTTCCCTTTGGTCAGGCCTTCATTCCCTTCATCTCTATTTTGCAAATTTTCCTTGGGCTTTTGTTGTTGACTTTAACACCATTATTCACCCATATGAAACTTCTAACCCCCTTTTATCCTACTAAAGAAGAATCCTTTGACTTCAAAAACTACCTTTTTTTTACTACAACCTATGTAATTTGAATTCCTCTAGACTATTCTAGATTTGGAGCAATTGGTAGGATGGTGCCTCCCCTTTCCAAGAAGCTAGATGACATCTTAGTTAACCCTCAATGGCTTTCCTCCTTTCCCTTTTCTTTTGGATTTTTGGAGCCTCAAATATCTTTAATCATAGTTCGATGACCATTTCCTCCATCCTTGGTCGCTCAAAAGACTTTCCCCTTTTAGGTTCTTTAACTTTTTAGCTCACCTCCCAAACTTCCTCCCTACTATCCTTGTTACTTGGAAAACCCCTATCTATGGAATTCTAATGTTCATTGTGATCTAAAATCTTAAGTTAGTGAAACATGCCCTTAAAAGGATGCATAAGAATGAAGTTGGGGATCTTAGCTTCATAGTTCAAGCCTCCTTAGCTCAATTAACTAGTATTCAAACAACCCTTAACCCTTACATATCATCCTCTACCTTGAAATTAGTAATGAAAGAAGTTCGTCAAGACTAATTCTCTACTCTACATCTTATCAAATCCTTTTACAAATAAAGGGCCTTTATTACCTGGCTGAAAGAAGGAGAACAAAATATCAAATTCTTCTATAACTTCATTCTAGCCAGAAGGAACCTCAATATCATCTCTTCTATCAAAAGTGCTACTAATACCTTCTTCACTTCCCGTTTTGACCTTAAAAATACTATGGTTAATTACCTTATCCCATTTACCTTCGAATTTTAAACCGTAATGTCAAATGTATTATTCCCTCTTACTTTTCTACCTTCTAACATCTTCTTTTGTTAGCCATTGATGTTTAAAAAGCTTTCTTTAGCTTCAATCTTTCTAAAACCCCTAGTCCAAATGAGTTCAACAACCTTTTTTTTTTCAGAAAAATTATGATATTATAGGGTGAAATAACCATAGTTGTTTTAGATTTTTTTTAAAAGCATGGTAAGCTTTTGAAAGAAATAAATGCCACCTTCATCACCTCAATCCCTAAAACTTCTCATTCTTCCCAAGCTTCTGATTTTTGACCTATTTCATGTTGTAATATGATGTAAAAGGTCATTATAAAGCTCCTGGCTAATAGACTCATGAGTGTGCTACCATCCCTTATCAGAAAAACCAAACAGCTTTTATTAAGGGTGGGAGACTAGGCGATAATATATTACTGGCTTCGAAAATTCTAAAAGCTACCATGACAATGATCATTATCATTGTGCCTTCATGATTGACTTTAAGAAAGCTTATGATTTTATTAATTGAGACTTCAACCATCAAATCCTTTAAGCCATGGCCTTCCCTAATCCCTTTATCCACCGGATCCTTAAATGCATTTCAACTCTTATTGTGGTAGTACTAGTGAATGGGGAACCTTCTTCCTTCTTTAAAACCAAGTGTGGCCTTTGATAAGGAGACCCACTATCTCCTTATTTGTTCATATTATGTATGGAAGCTTTAACCCCAATCATAGACTTCCATATTAGCATGCACTTAAAATTTTCCTTTCATAGGAAATGTGGCCGCCTTAAACTCAACTACTTATGTTTTGCAGAGCTAACTCCCCTTTCTATCCATAACTTAACTCAAGCCCTCACCCTCTTTTGTTCTCTGTCAAGTCTCTCTATAAACTTTCTAAAAAACTAGTCTTTTATAGCCTCTTCTAACCTTAACCTTATAGCTCTAGTCTCTTGAATTTCAGTAAATACTTGATACTGCCCCTCTTTTCCTCCAAGCTTTACTAAAGTCGATTGTAGCTCACCTCCTCCTCAAAATTGAGAACAAAATTTCTTCCTTGACCACTAAATCCCTTTCTTTTGTAGGTAGGTTGTAGCTTATTACCTTAGTTCTCAAATCCTTACATGTGTTTTGTTCTTCTATTTTTCTCTTACTTACTAGTATTGTCAAAGTAATGGAGTAGCAAGTTAGAAATTTCCTTTATACAAGGAAATTCAATCAATTTTGTCATTCAAAAGTCAAATGGGAAATGTGTGCAAACTAAAATGGGAGGGTGGTCTGGGAATCAAATTACTTAAACGCTAGAACAAATATTTTTATAAAAGAGAATCTAGATTCTCTTCACTAATGCTGAAGCTTTATGGGTCCACAGTGTGATACTAAGGAGAAAAATTTTCTAGTCTCAAAATTTAAGATTCTTAAACTCTTGGAGTTGGAAGAAAATAAATAAAGCCAGAGATTCCTTTAGCCAACAATTCAAGTTTCAAATAAGTCATGGTAATTGTACTTCCTTATGGTTTGACCCTTATCACCCATTTGGCATCATTGCAAAAACTTACCCTCTACAGATCATCCGAAAGTGGGTTACTAACATCATCCAAAGTTTCCAAGACTATTCTAAATAACTAGTGGCACTGGCCTTGAGCCAATTCTTGTGACCTTACTAATTTAAAGAGCATCTCCATTCCATATAATCCCAACTCCTCTAAACCTGATAATATCTTTTGGGTAGGCACCCCTCTCTCCTTTACAAATCAAGAAACCTATACCCATCTTGTCCTCCCTACTAGAGTTATCCCTTAGGATAATTTGTTTTGGTCTAAATACCATCTCCGTTGGCACAGATTCATCCTCTGGCTTGCTATCCATGGGAAATTAGCCACTATAGCTTGTCTCTACTTTACCTAATGCCAAAACTTCTACAATTTATCTATGGAAGATGGTGAGAGCTAGGACCATCTTTTCTTCAACCATCATTATTTGAAAGAGATATAGTTTAAGGTTATGTAACTTTGTGGCCTACAGGGATCCCCTAATACCCTTCATCAAACTTGCAACTAGCTCCTTCCTCACTTTAAACTGGCTCTGGTGAGGCTGACCTTTTCCTCCTGTGTATGTGTCCTTTGGAGGGAGAGGAATACTCGAATCTTTCTAAACCAATATACTAACGTGGAGATTCCTCTCTCGACAACATCCAATTAGTGTGATAGATTTTTCTCTCCTCATTAGCTGTACACAAGCGTTGTGAGCGTAGCTTGGTTTTAAAAAACTAGTTTTTGTAATCTACTAGTGGTGTTTTGTTTTGTAGGCAATTTTTATATCTCTAAATTTCCCACATGTATAGGCTAACATTGCCCCCTCCCAGACTTCAAATCCTAAGGCTCTCAACACCTTATCTAGAAGAGATGCGTTACTCTAATGAATGTATTCTAGAAGAAGAGTAGCCACCCAACCTAACTCCTTGACCAAGAGCGATCCAATCCACATCTCAGATTCTAACACCTCATCTAGAAGTTTGGAATAAGTCAAAGATATAGCAACCTCCAAGAGTCCCCAAACCTCCCCACAAGAAATTAGAAGAGCTAGTTATGAAAATTTTGTGCAACCTAATCCCATTTTTAAGGCCTCTTCCCCATCTACTAGTGCTCACTATCCCTTAAAAAGGAAAAAAAAAAGTTGGTAGCCATAAAACAACATATGAAGTGGGATAAAATTCAAATATACAAAATGTCTAAGGAAAAAGCCTCCCAAAAGAATCAAGATGTAAGAAAACTAGTGGTCTTGTAGGCCCCTACCCTAAGACTCTTCCTAGAACCCTCGACTATGCTAGACTAGTATGGAAATCCCTTTCCTTTCATGCGATGCTCTCGTGCCCATCTAGATCGATGGTGCAGCTCAATTGACTTCCCTTTCTATCTAACTCCCTTTATTTGTTTCTTTTTCTTGTATATGGTGAAGTTAGTGTAGGGTTAACTTGCTTAGCGAGCTCCTATTTTTTGCCTGAGCTCATCTATTAGCATCTTTTATTGATTTTCATCTTGGTGTCTCCTTGATTTTATTCTTTAAGCTCATTGCTTTATCTTTCAATATATATTATTTTCTTTATTAGTGAAAATAAAAAAAGAAGAAAAGATCAACCATAGGTTGATTGGTATAAAAAGTACTTCTAACATAACTCATCTTTTCCTAATAACTTAGTTTTTCTCATCACCAACTCTTTTTCTTTTGAACGCTTACCACTTTCTTTGTTTCCATTTTTCACTCTCTTTTTTTCTCTCTCACACATTTTTAATCTCCCTCACTTTTCTTTTGTCATTCCCTCTTGCTTTTTGTTCACTCTTTCTTTCTTTCTTTCTTTTTTCTTCATTCCTTTTTCTCAATCTCAATTGTCCCTTATAGGCTTGTTTAGGCGTTGAAGGCATAAGAGTAAGATTTGTTCCTTTCATAAAGTTTATCTATTTTTTAAACGATCATGTATGAATTCCTATCATATTACCATGAACTCCCCAAAAGAATAAGATCAGCTTGTATAGGTCTCATGGCCTCATCTTCATATCTACTAGTCTAGAAAAAAAAACTAGAACCTATTTGTTAAACCTTGATCTCCCCACATTAAGCAACTAAAGTTTGTATGGCTTTGAATGCTTCATAGAAGGTAAAATCAACTTTTCTATAAAAGTAGTATTAGTTGCATTGATAAAAATTCCTAAATCAATGATCATACTGCATACCTTGCCATGAATATGGCCTCTAGTATAGAACATATTCATGGCATGATGTTCTATAACAACATATTGTTAAGTCTAATTAATAACTCTGTGTAAACTCTAAACTACTACTACCTTTTAATAAAAACAAAATAAGGCAGTGGTATATAAGGAGATCATGTTACAAAAGAAGCTTCAAGAAGATATGGAAAACCTACAAAATCTACATAAATTAAATAGATGATAATAAGAACAAATATTGTCATGATAGCTTCCATCTCCTTACTTGCATCTAGAGTGAATCTGTTGAGGATAGTGCGGCCTCTTTACCAATGTTCAGGATGCTACCTTCTAATGCCAAAAAACTACTAAAAGATCTTCTGGGCAAGGTAATTGGATTTCCAAACTGATATGTGGCAGTAAAAGGATTAATGGTTCTACACACAAATTATCCCTAGCTCCATCTCCTTGGCTAGGTGATGTTATCTTTCTACATTTCTATGCACTAACCTTGTATTTATTCCTTAAACTTTAAATTAAAATGGTTTTAAATCGCTTTCCTTTTATTGTGTTCTTGCTAGTACCTTTAGGACCAATCTCACTATCTTGAGGGTGTGAAGGCCCTTCTTTCATTGGTTAGGATCTACTTTGGTCCTTTTGGGGGAAGGCTTTCTGCTAGAGGTAATCTCTTACTGTCTTTGTCATTTATTAATTTAGATGAATATAAAATAATTATGGGTTACCTTTTGGCTTGGGTTGTCTTCTTTCCATTTGTTCCATTTAAAGTCATCTTCTTCTCTCATGTAAAGGTACTTGATATTTTAGGTATGAGAATCGGTATGGGGAGGCAAACTTTGGTTTTTGGTTTCTTATCTAGATGGTGCGAGGAGTAGCTCTTTTTGCAACCTTCTTCCTTGAGTAGAATTTAGGTATTTCTTTCCCATAGGTTTTTGGTCTTGCTTTACTTGTTTAATTTGTTAATACCTTCATCTTGTATAAATTTTTCTTTAAATTTTTTGATGGTATTAATTTATGGAGAAGATTCCTAGTTGCTAAATCTTTCCTTTATTAAAAATTCACCCATTGAGTAACACTAGCATACCTTAGAAGAAAATCAATTGAAAAATAGGAAAAAATTGAGAGGTTCCATCTGAGTTTGAAATATTTTTGCTAAGTAAATATCTCTTTCAAACTAAAATGTTTTAGAGATGATGCTCTAAATACTAATGCTTTTCTTATTGAAAATACAACAATTTATTTCCTTCCAATATAGGTAGACATAAGTTGAGAGGACAACTTATTAGAGCACTGATTCATCAATTTTTTGTTTAATGATTAGTGCTATCTTCTGATAAGTATTATGAAAAGATCCAAGTACCTAACCCACCCATATTGCACTTTTGGAGCATGCTTTATAACGCTGTGGAATACAAGCAGTTGAAAAGGAGATGGTCATGGTTTTTCATTGCTAGCCTAATATATGGAACAAATGTTAGGAATGTGAGTATGTTAAAGTATGTCCACAGTTGAGAGTTTCCTGTCTAAGGTTAACCAACCGATAAAGGAGTGTTTAAGTATTGCTTGTTTAAACTGGACTAATTTTACCCAAAAAAAACTCTTCTAATTAGGGGCACTAGATATTTCTAAGCTAACTTATTCGTGGAAGTTTTAGATTAGGCCCTCCATTATAATTTATCCCTTAGTGAATTGGTAGGGAGTTAAGGGATTGTGATACGCTTGAGTTCAATTAGCTCAAGGGAGTTTGCTTGTGGCTACTTCCAAACATCCTCCTAGATAATTTTAGGGACTTTTTAATTTTCTTGCAACCTTAAATCAGATATGATTCTTAAAAGGTAAACTTTATTATTGATGCCAATAGGAAACCATGGTTCTATCCATAGAAAAGTATGCAACTCATTACCAATTTTGATTATGAATTTATCCATAATTAGGTCTATCACTTTGAGTATGTTTTTCCAATTCCAATAAGTATTCCTTTTAGCCTTTATAGCTCAAAAGCTTTTTCTTTTTAACATCACACTATGAATCCCCTAAGACCATAAGGATTTAGAGTTTGTAAAAACTATATAGATTCTCTTGACTTAGCACTATATTCCATGGTTAGATGTTTAATCCCTAAGCCACCTTCCTCTTTAGACTTATAAAATTCTTACCATCTTAATTTTGAATTAGAGTGGATAGTAGTTGTACTTGAACATAGAAAACTCTTCACTTTCCTTTTTACTTTATCAATCACTGAGGAAGGAAAAAGTAAGTGGACTAACTAATAGACATGGTAGGGGTTTAAAATGGAATTGATGAGTTGAAGTCTACTTGTAAAGGATAGGGATTTATTAGCCAAAAATATATTTTGTTCTCAATTTTTAGAGTCGTGAGAAATAATCAAATTTTAAAATTTTTGTGGAGAATAGAGGGATTTCAAGACATGGTAGAAATATGATTGTGCATATTTGTGCCAAATACCAGGTACAAAGGTTTGGTTTTTGATTGAATTTATGGGGAGTCTAGATAAGGAGAAAAAGAGTGTGAGAGCTTAGAGCAAGTTCTGAATTGATTTTGTATCTACTTAGTAGAATAAGAGGAGGTCATCTACAAAGAAAAGATGGATGAATTAAATATTATCGCATTTTTAGTGGTTAGAGAAATTTGAGTTAGAGTTAATGTTGTAATGAATAATTTAGGAGAGGGATATCAAACAACTAAGGAATCACTATTTTTTTATCAAACTAGTGAGAGAGAGAGCTAGAGAGAGACTTTGTTAGGGTTTCATTCTCTCCTCTCTTTCTAGTTCGATTTCTTATTTCCTTGTTATCGTTTCCTTCTCCACGTCCTCCCTTATGGGTTGCAATCACCTATTATTCCATAAGTTGTATAGTGAGCCCAACCCTTTCTTTCTTTCTCTCCTATCCCTCCCCTCCTTTCCATCTTTCTCTTCCTCCTTC
>JAOXYD010151093.1:0-10494 GCA_028565735.1 Pinacopodium congolense | reverse complement strand
CAATATTTAACATGGGCAAGAAGTTGAAAATTCTAGTAAAAATAAATAGTTATATGAAGTTAGATTCGATTAATGAGTGCGGAAAGAAGCAAGAAATGAAGCATGAGGGAAAGCCAAATTTGAAAGATGAGGAAGGAGTTAGGAAGAAGGAGGAGTTGGGTGAGTAGTTAAAGCAAGAACCTTTAGGAAAAAAAAATTCCCTTGCCCTAGTTTCCTTTGTGAGACCACCGATACTTAAGTTACAATCCTTACTTCCAAACTTAAGACATGCCTCCTTGAGTGAAGAAGAAACACCACCCATGATTATCTATAGCAATTCAACCTTAGAATATGAGAATATGGTAGTTAAGGTGAGAAAGAAGAAGATTAAAGCAATGTTGAGGTTGATTATTTGTAAACTCAAATATAGGGGCAAAAGACCATTTGAGGTGCCTCACATTTGCAAGCATGGGGAGGAAGGAGTGAAAGGCTTTAAGAGAACAATGTTTAAGACTTTTGGACATCATGGAAACTTTTATCTTGGAAACTTTCCTTCAAGAAAAAAGGGAGTAGTTTCTTCCCTTTTAACCTTTTGATTGATTGAATTGGTGATGGTCGAACTAATGACCTTAGCTTAGCATTTTTTTTTCTTGTCTTTGATTTTTTTTTTGTCGCCCTTATTCTTGAGTTGTTTTGATCTTTATCTTGTTTCCCATTTTGATCTCTTGATTTTTAGGTTACTTGATGATTACTTGAAGGTTTTTTGTTCATCACAGCTTGTTAGATGACCAAAGGAAGAGAGGAAATAGATTTTTTGTGCCATGGAATGACGCCCCACCACCATAAGTCTTTCTTACCCTTAATCTCTTTTTGTTCTTGTTCTTGTGTTTTGTGTTTTGTATTTCAATGTGTTATTTTTTGGTTTTATGTATTTTCCTTTCATCATTGAGGACAATGTATTTTTCAAGTGTGGGGAGCTAGTTTTTGCATTTTTTGTATTTGTGATTGCATTTTTGCATGTCATTTGGGATGTATTGCATTTGTATTTCATTGTTTGCATTTTGTTGTATAAGATGCATGTCTTAGGCATATTAGGGTGTTGTTTTGTGCAAGGAATGGAACCACACTTGAATCATTTTGATATGTGTTGCCATGAGATTTTGTCATGCTAGTTGGAATGAGATTGAATGCATGCTTGAACTTATATTAAGGTTACTTAGGTAGAGAGTGAACCATATGGAGTGATGAAAGTAGTTGGTTTCATAAGCTTACTCAAAACGTGACATTTGATCAATGAGGTAGTGTATAGAAGTATAATGGATTTTCATTTGAGCCTATGTGAAGAATTGAGACCTTATGACTCATTCTATAGTCATTTCATTTCCCTATTTATGTGAAGCTTCCTTACATAATTACCTTCAAAACTTGCTTTGAATCAGTTTTAATCTACTGGATGCATGCTAGATCGAAATGATTATGTCCCTTTTTGTGTTAACCTTAGGCTTCAATGACCTACCTTTCATTACCCCTTGCTACCCTTGTTGAGCCTACCCTTGTTGAGCTTTAACCCTTTTGTTTATTGAAAACACTCAATTGTAAAACCCAAAACACTATTAGCCTAACTATTCCCAAGCTTAGTAGAGTTTTAAGTGATGCATTACTTAAGATTTTTTGCTACATTTTTTTGATGAGTTTATCCATACTACTGCTCTTTGAGCACATTTCATTTAGCTACTATTTTGTTTATTGTTTCGTTATTATTGTTCAAAAAGAAAAAAATAATAGATAAAGAGAAGAAGAAAAGAAGAGAAAAAGAAAGAAAAGAAAAAGGAATAACATTTAGTAGCATTACTAAGTGGGGAGTAGTAGTGTTATTCATTTGTATATCTCATAAGTTTATCTTTGTCATCCCTTTGAGCACTTAGTACTTTATGAATGCTTATGATGAACTCTTTACCCTTTTTGACCCACCTTAACCTTAGCCACGTTGCAACCCAAAACAAAGTCCTTATGATCTATTTTTAGCATGTAATTATTGTGAAGAGGAATTGTTGTATTAGTAGCCTATAATAGTATGGTTTCCTATAAGAAGTTAGAACGAAACACTAACCATCAAACACTTGAGAGAAATTAATGAAACTATGAGTCTTGATATATGTATTAGCTTAATATTTAACTTGGAAAAAGTTTGTGGGATTGCATGCTTTGATTTTTGTAAAAATGAAGTGATAGAATTGATTGGTCGTGTTTCATTTTTTTTTAGCACAAGCAAAGATTTAAGTGTAGGGAAGTTGATAGTTGTACATTAGTGTGTGTTTTTCTAAGTATTTGGCATGTATTCCATTGCATTTTATATTGAACTTGTTATGTTTTTTTGTTTAGCATGATCATTATTGTGTTTCTTTTATGTTGGGTGTTAGATTGGCATAAATCTCAATCATTTTGGTGTTTTTATTTATATTTTATGTTTTTCATTTAATTATCGATTTTGGTTAAAATTGGATCTTTTTGGTGCATTTACTTTTTGTAGGATGAATTACAGTTGACAATTGGAGTTGGAAAAAAGTTGGAATTGAAAAAAAAAGAAGAAAAATAAATCAATTGAGAAAAAACATTAGCATATGAATGGAGAGGATGGAACTTTTCATGCAAAGTTGATTTTCGTATGTGAGCCATGCATGCAAAGTTGGTGGGTGAATATTGAATTAATTCAAATTAATTCCAAAAGGATGGCTAAACTTTCCTGCGTCAGCAAATGCACTCACTAAAAGACATGATAGCAAGACTAAGTTCTCCTCTCTTTTTTTAACCAACCAATGACCAAGCTTTCAATCCAATAAAGACCTTTTAACCAGCCAATCACAAAAAGCTTGACCAAGACAAACCTTGACTACCTTTTGACCAAGACAAGAGAGAAAGTTTCACACTTGTTAGCGAGACTTATTCTCTAGGGTAGGAAAATATTAACTAACTAATTGACAAAATACTTTGAACAAGTCAAGCCCTCTCCACCTTTTGATAGCCAATCACAAAAAGCTTGATGAAGACAAGAGAGAAAGTTTCATACGCTTGAGAAGAGAAAGCTACATACAAGATGGAGGACCAAAGCTTGACACACTAAAACCCTAGGTACTTAACTCAAAAGTGGCAGCCACATTATGAAAGAATAACTGACAGGCAACTTTAACATTATTTTTGTTAGAGAACAATTTAACATATTTGTCCCAGTAACCAAAGAGGGAGAGCTCCACAAAAAAAAAAAACACAAAGTCTTACTCTCGAAGCCAAAAAACAAGAATCATGTTGGAGATTCAAGCTTCAAGCTTCAAGATTTCTTTCAAACTCTATTACATTTTTAGATTTATTTTACCTTTATTTTTTTTAATTTTTTCTTATTATATTTTGTATTTTGGAGAATATGGATATGATTGAACTTATTTCTATTATGAGTGGCTAAAAGTTTTTAGTATTTTCTGTTTAAACTATTTGTGAACCTTTGGTTGTTAATTTAATGTTATAATTTTTTTTGTTATTTATAGAGATTAAACCTTGCAACAAATCGAGAGAGTGAGTCTGGTAATTTGTGTTAAATGTACAACTAGAGTTGGCATTTAATAGACCTAGAAAGAACAAGTTATTGATTTATTAAGAAGAGATTTCAATAAATTGATATACTTCCTATAAGATATCTCCATATCTAATTGAATGTTTAGGAAAGGCTTTGAATGTTGAGAAATCCCAAAATTAATACAAAAGTATTTAACTAGTAGCATTTAGATGCACCTTGAGAGAGGATAGCTAAAATATTAAGAAATCTTGGGGTAAGCATAAATTGAATCAACCAACCAGAGGGAAACAAATAGGGATAACGACAAGTCCTAGTTTTTAATATTTTTGTCTCCAAGTTTTAGTTTACGGTTTTGGCATTAGTTACGTTGCTTGCTTTTACCTTAGTTTGTTTTCATTACTTATCTTTTAAAATTTCTTCGAATCAATTTCTTAAACAAAGTACAACCTAAACTGAGTGGTGACTAACTACAATCCATAGGGGATCGATATATTCTTTTAGTAACGACCCATACACTTGCGATTTTCAACATAAAACTAGTAGTCTGTTTTGCAATCAACAATATGTCAAGTAAGATACAAACAACGTAAGAGCTACCTCCCCACACTTGTAGTACACATTATCCTTATTGTGAAGAGAAAGGCAACACGAAAGAAACATACAAATAGATAATCAAACACAAAACATTGTAGAAAAAACAACATAAAAGAAGGAAAAAAGGGTTATAAGGGTTTACAGAGATGTCGATGGGGCTGGCATAAAGGATGGCATATCGGTGTCTTGCATGTGAAAAATATTTCTTTAACTTCTATGATTGAGACTGCTACTACTTTAAGATTGACTTTCGATTTGATGTTAAGCATCCTACTTTCTAACTACCTATGGTTAACAATATAGGAAAAACAATATAAAAGAAGGAAAAAAGGGTTATAAGGGCTTATAGAGATGTTGGTGGGGCTGGCATAAAGGATGGCACATTTTGTGAAAATATTTCTTTAACTTCTATGATTGAGACTGCTACTACTTTAAGACTTGTTTAACTTTTGATTTGATGTTAAGCATCCTACTTTTTAGTTGCCTATTGTTCTCTCTCAGTAGTTGAGTGTTGGCTTCCATTGCTTATAGAACCTATTATGAATCATCTGCTACTTGAGGTGGAATAGAAGTACTGGCTTCATACTATGGTGAGGCATCAAAAGACATCAGCGAAGGTGGTGTTGTCTTGCTCCTCCTGTGAATAACAGAAGTTCTAAAGAGGGGGTCTTCCTAAGTTTTCAATGTCAAAGTATTTAGGTGTCTCGGTAGGATGACCCTCTAGACTAACATCATAATGTGATGTAAGAGCAGTGATGATGAAACTTATGCCTAAATAATTACTTGGTTTGGCAATAAATTTAATGATGGACCTTAACATTCTATATGGTGTATTAATTTTATTCTTGTAGTCCATACACCAAAGGTAAAAGGGTTCTTGTGTATAGCATTTATTGCTTTTTGTTTTGTTAAAAACTGTTAAAAAAATAAATTTATGCAACAATAAATTTCATTGCTAAGAATTAAAACATTTGGTGCACTTAGGGAGTTAACTTCCGACCCTCCTATAAGATGATGCCAATATGCATGCACATCAAAATCACCATGATGGTCAATCAGGTCAGTAATGGGGAAGTTCAACATTTAACGCATATCAGTATAATCTATTTTATATGATCGACCGTTCAACCAGAAAAAAAAACAAGTCCATTATGCTGTCATCATATTAAAGGGTGGAAAATAATTTGGGAATCAACTTAGGATATGCAATAAGATCAGAACGGATAAATTTTTCCACACCAATATTCTTGATTAAATATTTTATTTTTTTTTCATTAAGCAAGAATGGTCTAACAAATCAAACTAGAAAAACTTAGAAGGCAACAGATTTCTAGCATTAATAGAGTTATAATACTTACCTTGAACTGGATGGAAAACAAGAAAAAAACAAAACAAACCTGTTCTAGAGACAATTTCATGAATGCGCTCCCCAAATAGTGTAGACTGCTTCTTCTTCAAATCCGTGATAAGAAAAAGCCTAAAAAAACATTAACTAAAAGAAAGTAAAGCGAAGATGATAAAATAAAAAGACAAAAAAAAATAAAAAGATGGATGGTGGAAATTGGATGAATAGAATTTCCATGAATAGTAAAGAAAAGTGGATAGTTGATGACAAAGGATGAAGAAATTAAGAGATGTGGCTAGAAATAGCGATTGGTTTGTGAAATTTAGAGTGAAAAGGGGGTGGGAATCGATTGGGATTCTTTAGAGAGAGGGGGAGAGTTCAAAAAAGAAGTGAAAAAAAAAGAGTAGGGGGTTTAAAACCCCTCACTAATATAAAAGTGTCGGCCACGATTATGGCCTATGGGCATAGCCACAAAGTGGCCATGAACGTGATCTTTTAGCCATGATCGTGGCACACAAATTTTTGCTTAAATTATTATTTTTTTAACATTCAATATCATCGTGGTTGAAAACCCACGGTTACTACTCCACTTTTTCCAACTTAATGGCTACGAAAGTGGTGTAAAGGCCACGATTATGGCTAATTCCTCTTTTGAATTTGGTGCTCGAAATTCCATTCCTACCTGTACTACAATCTATAATAAACCTTCTTTATTCTTAATATCCAAAGACGCAATAACACACCCAATCAATTATCAACTCATCCATGAAATGAAGAGAAAATAACTAATGACTAAACAATGCTAACACCACTTAAAAATAAATTAAATTGAGAACAAGCAACTTAACAAAAGGAAACAAACTAACACAAACAATTTAAGTTAAAGGCATTAGCTTGACCATCCTTAAATTGTCATGAATGAGTTAGCAAAAGGAAAGAGATTACTTTTCTAGCTTTAGAAATTGTGCCACTAAAATAGTGCTTGCATCAATGGCTGTTAACTTTGAATGATTCCTTCTTATCGTTCTCTAATTCCAAGGCTCAATGGTTGAGGACTTGAACAACTTTAAATGGATCACTCAATGTTGATTTCAACTTTCCCTTAAACAATCGAAGTGTTGAATTAAAGAGTAGCACCAAGTCACCAAATTGAAATTCCTTCTTCTTAATATGTGCATCATGCCATTTCTTCATCCTTTCTTTATAAAATATAGAATTCATGTATACAACAAATGTTAACTCCTATAATTCATAAAGTAACAACAATCTTTTCTCACCGGCCAACTTCCAATAAAAATTTATCTTTTTAATGCTCCAATACACCCCATGTTGGAACTCTAAGCAAATTCCAAGCTTTACCATAAATAATTTGGCAAGGAGTCGTACCCATAGGGGTCTTGAAAGTGGTTTAGTATACCCACAATGCATCCTTTGACTTCAATGCTCAATCTTTCCTTGAGTTGCTTAACTTTTTCTCTAATATCTTTTTCAACTCCTAATTTACCACTTCAACTTGACCACTTATCTAAGGTTGGTAAAGCGTGGCCACCCTATGGTGAACTCCATACCTCTTTAATGCTTTTATTTTTGTTATATATTTTTTTATTTTATTATAAATTTTTTGTTAGAATTAAATCTTATTGGTGTATTTATTTATTGTATAGGGTAAATTGAAGTTAAAATTTAAAGTTGGAATAAAGTAAAAGGAAAGAGAAAAAAAGAAGCATAAAATTTGAATGAACGATAAAGGATTAAGGATGAAAGAAGGGTAAAAGAACTAAGCAAGAAACATACATAACTTGGAATTTCATGCGGATCGAGGCATAATTTCTTAAGGCTTCTATCATTTTTTGCTCCTCGAGTCAACTCTTCCCTGAGTAAAGCAAAGTCCTCACCAAGCCCACCTCCTAAAAGAAAGAGCCTTCTGTTGCCTTCTATTGCTAGTGATAGTACTTTCTGCAAGGGCTTCACATTATGTTTACTGAAGGCACCTTCCCTTTCCCCCAGCTGGACCGCTAGAGAGGCAATTAAAGTCCAACAGTTGCTAACCCATGGAAGCTTTGCTAGACCCATATAGACCAAATGCCTTTGCTATTGGTAGAAGTCCACACGCATGGACTGAAGAGCTGGACCCAAAATTCTACACACTAAGACCTAAAAAAATGGATAGCTGCTACAAATTCAAAAACACAAAACAATGAAATAGCCCAAGCACGGAAAAGAAGACAGATTCAGACATAAGAATAAAAGACCTAGTTAGACGCAGAAAATAAATTGAAGAGCGCAAGACAGGAGCTTTGGACACCGAAGAGGAGCTGCATAACAAGACGCTATAGCAGTAGATTCGATAGTATGTAAGAGAAAAATAGCACCCTCTAAGCTTATGTACACACACCAAATCTTCAAGAGTTCTTTCAATATTTATTTTTTCCTAAATTTATTTTACTTTTGTTTTTATTCTTATTTTCATTTATCTTATTTTGTTTTATTTATTTTATTTTATATTTGGGAGAATATGGATATGATTAAATTTGTTCTTATAATGATTGGCTAAAATACTTTTAGGATTTGTTGTTTGAATTATTTGTGACACTTTGGATATTAATTTAATTTTATAAATATTTATGTTGCTTATTGAGCTTAAACCCTACAACAAATTGAGAGAGTGAGTTGAGTAATTTATGTTAGATGTACAACAAGAGTTGGTATTTAATAGACCTATAGACAATAAGTTATTAATTTATTAGGAAGAGATTTCAATAAATTAATATATTTCCTATAGGATAGCTTCATATCTAGTTAAATATTTAGGAAAAGCTTTGCATGTTGAGAGATCCCAAAGTTAATCCTATATTATTTAGCTAGTGACATGTGGTTGCACTATAAGCAAGGATAGTTAAAATATTAGGAAATATTGAGCCAAATATAAATTAGATTGATTAAACAAAAGGGGAATAAATAAGGATAACAACAAGTCATATTCTTGAATCCTTTTTTTTTTATTTTTTGTTTGTAGTGTTTGTGATTGATTATGTTGCCCGCATTTACTTCTAATTTGTTTGCATTTTACTTATTTATTTTTATTTTATTTGTTTAAATCAATTTTGTAAATAAAGTGTATGCCAAAATTAATAAGGGTGTCTAAATACAATCATTGTGGGATTGATATCTGTTCTTCACTACAAGTACATCCTGTATATTTGCAGTTTTGAGCGTAAAACTTGTGGTTTGTTTACACATAATCAATCAACAAGTTTTTGGTATCGTCGCCAAGGATTGTTTGTTTAGCATCTTGTTTAGTTGGGTTGACTTTGATTTAAGAGTTTTTTATACTTTTCCTTTTGTGTTTAAATGTACAACAAGGAGCACGCGTTGGTTTAAAGGGCTTAGTAATGTAAGGATTTGAGGAACAAAAGGCAATGATTCCGTTTGACACGGTCATAACTCTTCAAGCACAACTTTCAGCCCATTGAGAGCAATTAAGCAATTTATAAGGTACATCTTCCTCTTTTATTAGACTTGCGCAGTTTCATTGTGAATTATGTGGACAGAACAACCATAACACAAATGATTACTTTTTGATGGAGTCATGGGGATTTGAGCAACCATGAGGTAACAACCTTATTCTAATGATTATTATTTGGGGTGGTAAATTTTTTGTGGAATACTAACAATGTAAGTGGCCAAGTATACGCAAAAGAACCTCCCGATTTTTAATAAGATCACTTTAATGCTTGGGCGAGTAGGATGGAGAGTAATATGGACAAGATGATAGATGTGTTGGACTCTCAGTTTGCAAGCATGTAGGAGAATCAAAAGTGGATAAAGGAGAATTAAAAGAAAATATAGGAGAATCAGAAGAAAATAGAGGAGAATCAGAAGCAAATAGAGGACAAGTTTGATCAAATTACCCAGAACAATGCTTCATCCATCCACAACTTGGAGGTACAGGTAGGTTAACTTGCTAATATTGTCTTTTCTAGACTTGCAAGTCGCCTACCAAGTCATACTAAAGCAAATCCAATGGAGCCATTACAAGCCATCGCAATTTTCATGGGAAAGGAAGAACAGGATATATTGGGGAGGGATGAAAGCTCAAAGGAGGAGAACAAAGATAAAGTGGAAGAGAAGGAAGAAGAAGAGGCAGAGCCGTTTAGTGCTAACTTGGAGAATGAGTTTTAACCAAGCAAGCTAAAACTTGAAGGGGTTGAACAGGATGACGAGCCTCCACATTTATCATTTACACCACTACAAAGACCATCTTGGATGAAGGGCGATGTTCAGAAAGGAGAGTACACATTAGAGTTCGATGATGAAGCAATTCGAAGCTTTAAAACATCATACTAATTTAGAGCCTACATTGAGGGAAATTACTTTAAGTTCTTTATGAAGTTTAAGAATGCTTCATGTGAGGATCAAACATCCATTTGACAGTGGATAGTGTTCATATTTTAAGCGTTAAGCTAATGACCTTAAATTAGCAAGTTTATTTTTATGTTTAGTGTAGTTTCGTTTTGATATGATCGCATTTAGTTTGCTTTTGAGTTTGTTTGATCTTTCGTTATTTTCCTTTCGATCTCTTGTTGTTTTGGTGATAGGGGTTAAATTGATCTAATGTTTGATATGCATATTGGAGCTTAATGATCAAGAATGGAGCAAAAATATCAAAGAATCCTCTTGTTGCTAACCATAAATGGCCCTTGGTGAGGGTGCCATTGTCACTATCCAGAAGTCGGGTTACAACGGCACCCTGGTGAGGGTGTCATTGAAAGCATAGAGGGTGCTGTTGTAGTCCAGGTCAACAATGTCAACCCCACATCCTCCAGATTTCAAACATGGCTTGACCTTCATTATGCCCCTTATCTCTTGGCATGTGAGGGTGGTCTCCCAGAGCCTGCATAGAGCTAAGACAACATGATAATTCAGATCACTTAGTGAGGAATCAGATCATAGTAGAGTGAGAAGCTCTAGCTTCTCTCTTCATTTTTCTTCTTTGAGAGCCTAAGCT
>JAOXYD010151082.1:0-10494 GCA_028565735.1 Pinacopodium congolense | reverse complement strand
ACATAAAGATAAAGAATGTCTTTTATTGAATTAAAATATAATGTCATACAAAATAAATTACAACCAATAAATTGGCTGTAAAGGCATAAACCAATAATCTCCCACTTGTACTAAAGCCAATCGCCTATATGTCTAATACCATAGTCATCCATATGTCTATTATCTTTCTTTTGAGACAACAACTTAGTGAGAGCATCTACAAGATTCTCTTCAGTGGGAACTCACTCTATCGAGATGTCTTTTCGCTATGCTATCTCTTGGATCAAGTGAAACTTCCTAAGTACAAGCTTGGATCGCTGATGAGACCTTGGCTTCTTTGCTTGTGTAATAACGCAGTTGTTGTCATAATACACAACTATCGAATTAACAATGCTAGCAAGCACTCCAAGTTCATTGATAAACTTCTTAGTCCAAACCATTTCCTTTACTGCTTAAAAATTGCAATATACTCAGCTTCAGTTGTTGAATCTGTGATGGCCGGTTATTTAGAACTCTTCTAACTAACCACACACCACACACCACAAAGAGTACAAATGAACCCAGCCTATGATTTACTATCATCTTGATCAGACTGGAAGTTGGCATCTGACTAACCCTGAACTCTGAGCTCAGCTCCTTCATAGACCAGGAAAATATCTTTAGTTCTTCTCAAGTACTTTAAGATGTTTTTCATAGCCATCCAGTGACCCTCACCTAGATTGACTTGATATCTGCTTGTTATACTCAAAGCATAAGTAACATCTAGTCTTGTACATAGCATTTCATACATAATTGATCCAACTACTGAAGTATATAGTACATAATCCATTCTATTTCTCTCTTCCTATGTCTTAAGATATATACTCTTGGAGAGAGAAATTCCATGCTATATCAGTAGGAATCCTCTATTAGAATTCTCCATACTAAACCTCTTTTAACACTTTATCTATGTATATTGATTGGGATAATCCAAGCAACTTCTTTAATCTATCTCTATAGATCTTCATACTTTATATATAGGCTGCTTCTCCCATATCCTTCATGGAGAAATTTTTGGATAACCATATCTTAACAGAATGTAGCATTGAAATGTCATTTCCAATAAGCAATATGTCATCTACATAATGCACTAAGAAGACGACTACACTCCCACTGACCTTTTTGTAAACACACAGTTCATCCACATTCTTGATAAAATCAAACTCTTTGATTGTCTCATCAAAACAGATGTTCCAACTCCATTATGCTTGCTTTATTCCATAAATAGACCTTTCCAACTTGCATACTTAATCAGGAAATTCCTTGGATTCAAAACCTTTAGGTTGTGTCATACACATATCCTTCAGTAAATTTCCATTAAAAAAAGCTATGTTGACATCCATTTGCCAAATTTCATAATTATGGTATGAGGTTATAGCCAATAAAATCCTTAGGGATTTAAGCATGGTTACTGGCAAAAAAGTTCATCAAAGTCAACTCCTTATTTTTTTCCTATAACCTTTTTCCACCAACCTTTCTTTGTACGTTTGTACCTTTCCATCCATGTCAGTTTTTCTCTTAAAAACTCACTTGCATCCATTGGGTACAATACGTTCAGGTGCATCCACCAAAGTCCATACTTGGTTATTGTAAATGGAATCTATTTCAGATTTTATAGCTTCTTTCCATTTAAAAAAATCCATGTCTGAAATTGCTTACTTAAAATTAGTAGGCTTATCATATGTAAATGAAACATCTTTTTCTACATGTAGATCTAATATAATAGGAGGACGATGTCTCCTACTAGTATGTTGCGGACTATGTGCTCTTTAAACCATTGGTTGTACATCTAATGTATCAACTTGTGGTTCTTGTTCCATTCGAATGTGTTTGTGGGTCTAGAACTTCTCTAAATTTTATTTCACTCCCACTACTGTCCTTGAGAATAAATTCTCTTTCTAAGAAAGTAGCACGTCTTGAGACAAATACCTTTTGCTCAAGAGGATTATAAAATTGATATCCAAAACTCTGTTTTGGATACGCTATAAACATGCATTTATCTAATTTAACTTCAAGTTTTCCTGACATTGTACGCTTCACATAAGCATCACATCCCCAAATCTTTTAGTGTGACAACGTTGCTATTTTACCAGTCCATATCTCATATGAAGTCTTAACAACAGATTTAGAAGAAACTCTATTTAAAAGGTAAGTAGCAGTTTCAAGAGCATATCCCTAAAATGAAACTGAAAGAACTGCATGACTCATCATAGAACGTACCATATCTAATAAAGTGCGATTTCTCCTTTCAGATACCTCATTATGTTGTGGAGTTTCTAGAGGAGTCCATTGTGAGAGAATCTCATTCTTTTTTTAAGTAACCTAGAAACTCGTGGTTTAAGTATTCACCACCTTGATCAGATTTAAGTGTCTTAATACTCTTACTAGTTTGTTTCTCTACCTCAAGCCTAAATTCTTTGAACTTTTCAAATGTTTCAAACTTATATTTCATTAAATAAACATATTCATATATAGAATAATCATCTGTAAATGTAATAAAATATGAATATCTACCTCTATCTTGAGTAGACATAAGTCCGCATACATCTAAATATATAAGAGCTAATAACTCACTGACACGCTGTCCCTTTCCACTAAAGGGTAGTTTGGTCATCTTACCCATTAAACAAGATTCACAAGTTTCATGTGATTTATAATCGAAAGGATCTAAATATCCTTCTTTATGTAACTTTGTTAGTCTTTTTTCATTGACATGACCTAACCTACAATGCCATAAATAAGATGAATTTTGGTCACTTAATTTACTTTTTTTGCTATTTATGTTGGGAATTGTCCTTTCAAGATCTAATTCATACAATTTATTTGTAAGCAAACTAGATCCATAATAAATACCATCTTTATAAAAAGAACAACTGTTATTCTTAATAATGAAGATAAATCCATTCATGCCCAAACATGAAATAGAAATAATATTTCTTGTTATAGCAAGAATATACTAACAATTATTTAGTTCAAGTACAAAATTAGAAGGCAAATATAAACTACAAGTTCCTATCGTTAATGCAGCAACTCTTACTCTATTGCTGACTCATAAGTCCACTTCATCTTTCCTCAATGATCTACTATCCTTCAGTATCTGCTCATTATTTAAAATGTGAGATCCACATCTGGTATCTAATACTCAAGACTGAGAAACAGAAGTAGAAAGATTGATTTCAACCATAAACAAACCTGATGATGAAGCTACATTTAGCTTCTTTTCCTTTAAGCTAGTAAGATAAGCTTTACAGTTCCTCTTCCAATGTCTAGCTACACCACAATGGAAACAGATGCCCTTGTCGTTCTTCTTGACATCGTTTGCTGGTTTTGCTATTTTAGTAGAAGCCTTTTGGTTCTTGTTCTTATTCTTCTTCTTAAAGGTCTTACCCTTATTATTCGAAGAAGAAGAAGGGCCATCAATAAGAATAGAGCTAGATTCCTTCTTAAGGCATCCTTTAGTAGTCTTGAGTATATTAAGTAATTCAGCCAATGTTACCTCCTTGTTTTTCATGTGGAAGTTCATAATGAATTGGCTAAAACTCGGGGCAAGAGACTGGAGCACTAAATCAATGCTAAACTCAAGTTTGAGGTCATACCCTAATTGGCCCAATTTCTCAATGTATTCAATCATCTATAGAACATAAAGTTCCACTGAAGATCTAAGAGCAATCCTACATTAAAATAGAACTTTTGCAGTCTCAAACCTCTTTACTCGACTTTGTGCACGAAACAACTCTTGAAGGTATAGGAACATTTCCCTTGCATTCATTTTCTTATGTTGCCTCTGAAGCTTGGGAGACATACTAACTAACATCACACATGTAGCTTGTTCATTGTCATCAATACGACTTTGATAATATTCTAAATCCTTATTAGCAACATCTTGTGCAGGTTTAGGTGGTAGTTCGGTGTCAAGGACGTACAACTTCTTTTCTTGCCTAAGTACGATTTTTAGTTTACACAACTAGTCTGAAAAGTTCAGTCTAGTCAGTTTGTTTGCATCCATGATGCTCCTCAGGGATAAGTTTGTACTCACTTTCAAAATTGAAACGTCAAAGAGAAAAAAATTAGTTTAAGCCATAATACCAAATAAATAAGGACTTTAAAACTATTTGGTTACTCTCATTATTTTAAATAAACTAATAGCCCTCACTATTAATTTGAAAATTTATCATATAATTTCTTAGTGGGATAGGATCTCATTTTAATTTAATTAATCTTGAGTCTACTCAATAAACCAATTAAAATAAAATTAGGTAGATAACATGTTATCAATAACATCCTATGTGATTCCTAGATCCGTTATGTGACAACTCTTTGCCAAACATATCTTATATGTATTTCCTAACCTTGCCTTTAAATTAATATGATCACGAGTTTGCTCTTCTAAATCATATAAATTTAATTAAGTAAGACCCATTGTTATAAGACTAAACATGTACGAGTTAAAGAGGTCTTGAGTTTACTCAACAAGCCTAATAATAAACAAAACTTTAGTTTAATTATATAATAATAGAAGGCATTATTCATATTCTAAACATGTACATAATATTTTAAAGAGGGATTTAAAATTTAAGGTCTCATTATATTAATTTATCTAACATAATTTAATTATGAAAAATAAATTTAAACACTTTGCTTGATTCTAAATATTGATTTGACAATTATTTAATTTAATTAATCAATTCTTGAAAAATTAAACTAAAGTGAAAATATTCATAATAAAATTAACTCTTTGAAAACTATTTTCAAAACTTCGAAAACAAATTTTCTAAATTTATTAAGATTTTAAACTAAATCTATCTTAATCATATAAAGAAGAATTAATTTAAAACTCTTTTAAAATAAAAGAAAACAAAAAAAATAGTGCACACCTTAACCAGCAGCGTGTGGCATGTGCCCAGCACACACCTCATTCTGCTGCCCAGCACGCAGCATCTTTGCCTCGTAGGTGCCCTTTCTTCTTCCAGGCAACGTTCATTCCTTTTTAAGATTTTTTTTAAATTTTTTATTTTAATAAAAAACCAGCTTTGTCTTTATCTTCTCCAGCGCTCCACTGTCATTCCTGCTTGCCTCTCCTGCCAACTATCTCTATAGACTTGCAAAAATTTTTACAATATAGATCTATAAGAGATCTCTAGAGAGAGAAAACTTCACCACCAACAATGGTGGTGAAGTTGCACATAGGATGGTTTTTCAACCTCCAGTGGGTCCTTTTTCAAGCCAAAAAATTTGAAAAACAACACCCATTAACCAAACATATATCAATGGCTAGGAACATCTAGCTTCATACATATGTTTCTGAATTAATTTGCTATTAATAAAAATTGATTTAAGGATTACCTTTTTAATTAATTGGTTAAGGATTAGGCTTTAAATGGCTTACTTAAGTTATGGATTGGTTGGAATATCTAATCTAGGGCCTTCACTAACTTGAGGCAATGTTATGGTTAAGTCAATATCTTATCTCTAATCAACATAAATTGAAGTTTTGTTATTCATCAATATTAGGCATTAGGATTTCAGTTCAAGAAGTTCTAATCCTAAAATCCATCTTCTAAGATTATTACCCTTATGATTAACCAAAGTTTAATCATTCATTAATTAAAATCATGTTGTTTAATGATTTTGTCAATGATTAGGGTAGATTTTTCATATCCTTAATCATCTTCTATGTTATCTTAAGTGGCCAATTCAAGATAAAAATAATAAACTCAAAATAAACAAAGATTATCATCCAAAAAGTTATAGAAACTCAATCTATACACTTAAAAACCTATCCTTAGCAAGGAATCAGATTAAAACATAATATATAACTAAGAAAAACCATATTCACGCATAAGCGCCATGTTCTTGTATATATATGAATAAAGGAGTGAAATACAAGTGATTAAGTATATAGAAAGTACCAATTAAAGATTTAAACTAATAGACAGGTTCTAATCATGTGTATAAGCTCCTTGGAGTCCTTAAAACAACCTAAGAATATCAAATACAAGGCCTAGAAAAAAAGAATAGGAGAAAAACCTAACCTAAAAAAAGAAAAGAAAAACCATAAGCTAAATCTGAGTTTCATCAACTCTAATATATGTTTTTTTTAAAATAGATTCTCTGGCTTCTTTTATATGTCTCCTACTTGTTGGAAGCAAGTGGAGCAAGTTACAGCCAACTGGAAGAAAGATCCAATTGGAAATATCTCGACTACTACTTAAACAATGTTTGAAAGAGAGTTAAAAGACGCAATTAACTCCCACCATTTGACCCTAAAAGCTGACTTAAATGTAGGTTGGTAGAATTTAAATGGTGGGGGGATCCAAACCTATGGTTACTCCATTTTAGCTCCAATTTTAATCCTTTCTTTGATTTTTTCAATAATTGGGGAAAATTTGCAATATAGACATTTCAAGATATAAATTTAACCATTTGACATCAAGATAAGAGTGAACTTGTATCAAAATATTATGAAAATTACAATGAAATGAGCTCTTATCAATGGAATTAAAAAGAGACACCTTATTCGTGTCTATCCTAAGCTCCTCAAAATATTGGTGACATATATAATCCACAGTTAAAGATTTTAAAGTATATGCAGCTTTTTTCACCTATATGTGATCATCCTTGGTTAAACCTACATTTATAACGCAATATTCTAAAGCATAAGAGGAAGAGGATTTATGAATCACATCTCTATTCATCTTTCCTATAACATTAATTCTTAAACATGTAATGGAGAATAAAGGAATTTTTGTAGATTTAGACAAATTACGCTCTACTTTGGCCTTTCCAACGCTCAAAGTAAAGTTCCTATTCTTAATATTAATCAAAGAACAACCATTAACTAAGAAATGACTTCCAAGATTAATGAAATTTCAATATCCTCCTCCATCTGTAAAACTCTAAAGTGAGGAGATTACACAAAATTTTAAAAATTTTAACTAAAACATCCCTTGAGAATACCAATTAGATATCTCATGGTTTAATCAATGTTATATATAGATTATCATAGGTTTTAGCCAAATTTTCAATCTATGTTTTCTAGAAATAGAAAAATGGAATTAAATAAATACTAGCCTCTATGTCATATAAAGCTTTATAAAAATCCAAACGTATGATAGTCCAAGGAATAAAGAAAGGAAGCTTATTTCAAATGATTGCACTATACTCTTTAGTGAGAGCAATTATCTTGTAATTTTATAACTTCTTGTAGTTAGACATGATTTCCTTAATAATCTTAGTATAAAATGAGAATTTAGTTAGTTCATTTTAAGAAGGAATGCTAATGGTTAGCTCTTGAAAATTTTTTTAAATTTCTCACATTGATTATCATTCTTTTAAATTTTAAAAGATTGAGGGAAAGGAATAACAGAAGTCTAATAAATAATTTCCATTTTTTAGGCGTGCACTTAAGAGGCTCAACTCTTTACCAACTTTATGTTGGGCAACATCTTGCCTGGACTATCTTTGGCCTATTTTTTCATCTTTAATTTGAACATGTCTAAAGTTAACTTTATCAACTTGCTTGCCACTTGTTAAAGTAATTGTCTTAAAGATTCTTTATGAGTGATTTTAGTTTAATAGGCAAGTTACCACTAGTCATAAGGTTATTACAATTAACCAATTTATACCTTCCAAGACATGTTATGATTAATAGGATTTTCAATCTTACAAAAAATTTCTCAAAATTTTCATTTATGACATTAATAAGTTCAACATATGGTTTTGATAATGAAAAACATGTTACTATTAAAGTTTTCATCTTTGGTAATACTAGCATATTTGATTTAGTAAAGATTCAAGCGTCATGTCAAAGATTAAGTTTAATAAAAGGCTAAGTAATCAAAGAATCAAAATGAGCAAAGCGGATGACCAAATACAATTTAAGAGAGTTTTAAGGTAATGTAGGTAATGTGAACTAAGAATAAGAAAGATTCAAATCATTTTAAGTACAACAATCACTGTAATATTTCTTGTAACCTTATCATAGTCATTCCAATGGCTTAAGGGCTCAATCATTATATGATAATCTATAATTATGACAATGCTTAAACCTTTCATAATTAAGATGAATTTATTTTGAAAATTTAAAAAATCCTCTTAATATTTAAACAAGCTTTGGGAAATTTTGAAATAGTATAGAAAAAGTTATCATCAATACTGGATGTCTTTGTGCTTTTTAAAAAATAAAGTGTTGAAAATTGGTGATTTTTAAATATTTTTTGAAAGTTAGATTTTGTAAAGATTAAACAAGTCTAACCTAAAAATAAAAAGTGATGTGATTAGTGTAGTCTGTTATGCCAAGGGATAGGCTAGTCAAACCTTAAGTCAAATAATTATAGGCTAGATGAATGTATATGGTTGGCTAACAAAATACGTCTAGAAAATTGTAAAGATTGGTTTATTTATCTAGAAATTATTTCAAGTGGTTTTTTTTTATATAAATAGACCAAAAAGAGTTCTAAAAAGAATTTTTGGCTATAAAAAAAGTCTTAGGAATCTTTTCATAGAGTTCCACTGCATTTATGTGTTTTAAAGCATAATATGGTCACTTAATGCGTTATATGATAAAAAAAAAGGGTTTTAGGAAGTGTTTGAGTGGTTAAGACATCAATTGAGAAAAAATTTTAATTGTTCATGATTCTTCTTCACCTATGGTAAAAAAGATTATAAAAGAATTTCTCTCTAAGAAGGAAAATTTGTAAGGATTTCTCTTCTCCTAAAATAGGATACATGTATGTTCTTTTTGGTTATTGAATAAGGCAATATTGAATTCCTATATAGATTTTAGGGAGTGAAATAGGTCAAGGGTTGTTTGACTAAGCCATTATATTTAGATTTTTTCTCATTTTCCCTACTTTATTATTATTATACTTGTTTTATAAATGTTTTATATGAATTTTTCATAACCATTCATTGTATTAAAAAATTCACAACTTCATTTTCAAATATGACCAAAAAAAAATGAACATATATAATTCATCCCTTGGTTTGCCATATGAGGACCACAAAATGATATTAAGAGTTTATCTCATTCATTCCATGGCACAACTTACATAACTTTTTAGCTAAGAGGGTCAAGATATGAATATTTCTCCATTTTTCAATGGAAATCATTACTTGTTTTAGAGAACTATGTTAAAAGTGTTTCCTAGGGACAAAGATTTGACTTTATGGGATATTTTCCATAAGAGTGATTAGAATATGAAATAAAAATAGACTTATTTCATTAAATATTAAGACATTGTAATTTTTTTTCACATTAGATAGTAATGTGTTGTCAAAATTTTCATGTGTTTAAATGCTCATGATATCGATATATAGTTGATTTAATATATTGTAATGATTGCTATAATGATATTGATTCTAATGATATTGATATTATTAAAAATGAGCTTAATAATAATATAGATGACAATCAAGAATGGAGTGAAGAGGATGAGAAGTGGGGGGGGGGGGACTAAGAAGATAGCACTAATAGCCATATGGGATACTACAAGTGATTCTGAAAGTAAAGAATCGCATAATGAGGTGGCTCATATGCGTTTTATGACTAATAATAATAAGGTAGCATCATGCTTAAATTGTTGTAATGATAATGATAATTATGATATTGCACTTTCATATGCTTAAATTGTAGAATATTTAAAGCGAATCAGCATGAAAAGAAAAAAGTATCTTTCATATATAATGAGGCTTAAAGTATCTTAAATATAGACATGATTGATAATGAGAAATTAAATGTGATATATATGACATGATCGAATGTGAGAGTGTAGTTATTGTCAATGATAATCATTATAATTTGATGACTAAAATAAAGCATTGAATAAGGAGATCAATGAACTCTATGACTCTTTTCCTCGATTCACTAGAGGTACTAAAAAGTTAAATAACATGCGTAAAACCTAAAAGATCTCTAATTATATGCTTTGAATTGGTTCAATTATTAAAATGTACAATCTAATGTTAAGATAATTTTTCTTGAAGGCATTTACATGATGAGCCATTGCTTAACTAACCAAATAAGAATATAACATTCAACTCTAGACATGAAAATTTTGATCCTAATGTATTACCTTTTCAGTCCCAATTCAAAGGGAAATTCCATAATTTTAAAGGACATGGTGTTTAAAGTAAAAATAAACATAAATTTAAGAGCATGCACCAATCTCATCAAGTTTATTATCAGTATAAGCCCTAACTTTTATAGAAAGGCAATACATATGCACTTATTTACCATTACAATAGTTCGAGAATAAAAGCAAATCATTCCCCAATTCTTATGTTAGGATTCACAATCACACAAAAAGAGTTGCTAATCCTCCACATATCAAAAATAGAACATTGTATATCTCAAGTCATCCATCAAGACCTAAAAATGCATTTACATAATATTTTTGTAGTTCTTTCTCACGTGGTACTAATGTAATACATTTAGGCCATTTTTTAAAGGTATTTATCATATGGTACTAACACTTT
>JAOXYD010151071.1:0-10494 GCA_028565735.1 Pinacopodium congolense | reverse complement strand
TGGGAATGGTAAAATTAACCTAAAAATTGCATAAAAGGTAGTGTATATTATCTTCCTGATGGTTGTCTTCCTAAAATATCAAAGATAAAATTGTGTTGTATTAAATGCCAACTTACCAAAATGAGATGGATTAGCTGTGTTCAAGCAGAAAATTAAATGCTCTGCTTGAAATTATAGTTTTTATGCTACTTTCCATTATATCATGAGTGGCTTTTAGGGGAAGATTCAATTTTAGTGAAAAATGAAACTTTCAACCATCAACATTTGTACCAGATGCACTGTCCATCAGAAAAAACTCCAACATTTTTGTTACATTAAGTTCTACCATATTTGTTTTCCAAAGTCACTTGTAGTTTATGTGATAATCTTCTAGTTTTTATTTTTACTTTTTAAATATTTTATAAGGTCCTTTTCACATCAACGAAGTGTTCTTGTATGAAATGTATATTGCATGTGTTACGTATAATTGAATTCAATTCTTATACTGAACCACGTGATCATGTTACCAATCTATATTACCGCTACCTATACATATTCTTACCATAGGTTTTATAAGTAATTTCACTTTCTAAAAATACATAATCATATGTCACTTGTTATCTTCCAAAATAAAAAACAAAAGAATATGTCACTTATTATCATTTATGCATTATGAAGCTTTTCTTCCATAGTTTCCTCTACATTTCATGTATTTAAGGTCTTAATACGCCTTAGACCTTAAATACAAAATTTGATAGTTGATATCACATACAATAAAAAGGTTAAATGGCAATTACTATAAGGAAATCATGATACCTATTGTTCACTACAATCATTCTTCAATGTTGCAATCCATGAAGTGCATTAATATTTAGACTTGCCTTGTTCTTCATTGTTGTATGCAATCATGTTAATATCAAGATTGTAAGAGCCTAAAAAAAATGACTAGCAAATCATGCAAGATCATTTTCAACCATTGTATCCATAATTAACATAATTAGCATCTTTACATACTCTAACAATGATATTAGAATTCTTTACAGGGCAATATAGTTTTTGTCAAGGTACTTTTTAAATAGATATAACACACAATATACTGATGACAAAATATAGCCAGTGCCCTTATTGAGTATGCTATATTTGATTTTATGTGACAAAAGTTACCAGGTATAGAAGTTTGATTTGGTATATCATCTATACATCATGGTTACTACATCATTGTGTTCTCCAGTCTTGTTATTAGGAGATATTATATCAAACTCGTTTTACGTCTAGCCTTCCATATTACTATCACATAATCCTTAAGATATTATATTTTAAAGTATAAATATCCATTATGTTGTCATATTATATTTGAAACTATGGATATCCATTATGTACATTTACATTTCACAATATCACAGAAGTACTTCATTTATTTGGTTTCTTTATAAAAATCTTTATTCATGGTCTCTAAGTTGATACCCATTTCCTATAGTCAACATCTCCCTTTGTGATATTGTTAAGCATAGAGACCCTTAATGAATTGATAAGTGTTATGTCTACTTCCATGTTATCTCATAACTTCTATAAATTCACCCAAACCAAGATGTCATTGATTTTATATCCCATAAAGACTGTTATTTAATTTTAGTGCCTTGTTGTATGTTGTGTGCAGATCATAATGGAATGCTCATTATAATAACCTTATCTGAATCTTTATAGGAAAAAAAATAATCTCAAACCCATATCAAATGAGAGGTAACTCGAATACTGATGCTAATGGTAGACAGACTCTAATGGTGTTCTACTTTACCACTAGAGCACAATTGTTTTTATAGTTAACACCAAACTACTAAGTGTATCCTTTGGTCAGAAATTGAGCTTATACAAGTTTTTTTTCCATGCATTCGTATTCGATTTTGGGTTAACCCTTTGTTCATTTATTAATAATGCCATGTATTAGGGAAAATAATAGTAAGATACATCAAATTAAGTTTGATGTTACTAGGGTCTCCATATAATTCATAAGTACTTCAATTTTTAGTTTGATGTTACTAAGGTCTCCATATAATTCATACATACTTCAATTGTTTTACTATTAGGGTACACTTCATTTTGTTGTTGTTGTTAATATGACTACTCATAATTATATTATTGTGATGGATTAAATTGTTAAGCTTGATACTTAGGTTTGACATTGATTCCTTCCACACAAGCTGACACACCATCGAGGGCATATGTAATAGACCTACCAAGCTAGTGTCATATTTCACTTACTTTAACTAACGAATCTTGAACTACTAAAGATTAAATCTTTTTTAGTTGAAATGGTTTAACATTTGGTAAGTACCAAAGCCTACTATCAATATCACTTAGATTTAATATATATCAATCTTCATATTCACATCGAAATATGTCTTACCTTTAGTCTACACATGACATCCACTCCTATTTATACTATGTCAATATCTAAAATCCAGATACTTTACGATTGATTCGAATAACTTTTACTTATTTTATTTACTTCCCTAACTATGTTATCACATATTTTATTATGAAAGAATCATCGTCCACATATTTCAAATTAAATTGATCCTTTAAGTATAACACGACATTATAATGATAACAGTTGCTATTCACGCCAAATTCTTATGCATTTCATATTGATTGGATATGAACAAAATTCTAAAATTGCAAATTTAAAATTTCCTAAACACCTTAACTTAAAGGATCAAATGTGATTTATTCATTTTTTTTCATTGCTATATAATTGTTATAAAGTAAAACTACTAACTAGTTATATATAAAGGTTTGATACAAATAATCCATATTAATTGATCTTTTATAACATTTTATAAACTAGTTCTTTATTAGACCAATAAATTATATTGTTAAACCAAGTTGTTTCGTAGCCTAAAGCCATAAATTATAGCATCATGAGAATCTATCATTTTTACCATTTAACTATTCAACTCATTATTGAAATAGTTAGTTCTAATATAGTTAAATTTACATTAGTTGATATATTGATTAATTTCTTAGTGGAAATGAATTTACTAAATCTATTTTGTTACATGAAAATTTTAAGGTAAATGTAATTCAACAAATATAACATAAGGGAGTAAGTAGTTATTAGTGAATGAGAACAACATGTAATAGCATATAACCTAAGTCGGCTTCAACCCCTTTATCTTTATTTCAACATATTAGAATGAATGATGTTGTGTTATAACCCATGAAATGATATTGCTACATAATGTTGCTCCAAATATGCAAAATGTTTCCACATAACATCAATCATTTTGCAAACACATGTCATTTGGGAAAAAATTTAAACCAATTCATAAGTCACACCTCTTTGTTATTAGAATACGTGCAATAAAGATGGCAACATTACTTCTCTTTGACCTGTCATTTTAGAAACAAGAAAACCACTTGATCCCTTTAAAAAATGACGTGAAAAACACCATCTACTAGTAGTTTTATTTAATTTTTCCCTCTAAATTTATGACCTCTTCTCATTGGACATATGGTAAGTTCTATTCGTCGATTGTTAACCTTATATGTTTATATCGAGGTCATTGTGTTATGTACTCCTTTTCTTGACCACTTCTCTGACTTCAAATTTTTATAGATATAACTTTTTTTTGTCAATGTTATGACGTTTGACAGACAAAAGGATATTAATGTGTAACAAGGATGACGTTCTGGTAGTATATTTACATGAGTCTAAAACATCTATATGAATGGCTTATCTATAATTTTTCATTCATTTCAATGAACACACCTACTGATAAAGGACATAAAAATGATGCTACAGTTCAACTGGGTGTACTTCTCTTAGTCATATGAAGATATTGGTGGACAACTGCAAAAACAAGGCTTTGAAAGGGCAATGATACAAATGAATGGTGAATTGCCAAAAAATGTAGAAACATATTTTTGGTTTATACACTGAATGAGATTTTATTTAATCTTTTACAGGATAATTAGAGCAAAAAATCATAACCAAATATAAGGGAGATGGAACACTAGATAACTCTCATAATAGGAGCACATGTTTTGGGAAAAACATCACATCAACATCAAGTCTATCCTCTGAGAGTCAAGAATCATACAAGCATTTGATGGTAAGTTAGAAGGTGCAACTTTTAAATGATAAAAGGAAAAAGATCTTGGAAATACTTGCTTCTAGACCTATAGAGGTTAAACTAGCTCCAAGATAAGCAAAAACATTCTACCTCTTGAAAGAAGTTCTTCAATGTAATATAGGGGAATGAAGAGCAATAGATAGAAAAAGATATAGACGATATGAATACTAGCCATCGAGAATAAATGAATAGTCACACAGTTAAATGAAAAATATTCAAAATGTTGGTTGTGAAAGCTCTTGCCACCTCGAATGTGAAGGAAGAGGAGTCCTATTTTCCATCAACATAAAACTTGTATCAACTATTAATCAGTTTAGAAATCTAACCTTCCCACATTGAAGACACTAATTGCAATTTGTGTATCATTTTTGGTTTTGAACTACTATAAATATAAAATTATAATAGAATTAGAGGATTGCTATTTACACCACAGATGAAACCTGAAGTACATACTACTTAGCCATATGATTGAGTACGATTGTTTTAGGTTAAATTTAGGACTACCATATGAATTTTATGTAGTACTCTTATGATCCTTAAGATTAATGATTTAGATGCTTCATATTAATTGTTGCATTTATGTTATTTACCTGTCTTTGCCCGTTTTCTATCTACTCATAGTCATTTCGCATTTTTTTTACACTTATGACATACTTTGAGTTAAGGCATTATGGGTTTCATTCAATCAGAGATTTTTATTATATAATGAACTCCTACCATCATATTCATATTGAGGTATACATCTTTTGTAGGCTTATAGTTGCACTTTAACGTAAACGTTTTATGGTGTTTTTTTATACATATTTATCCCACAATGTGTGCATAATGTTAGTGTCTTCTTTACTATAATTTCCTATATTTTCTAAGACCACACCTTCTTTTACTGGATGTATGAAATACATTTGTATATTGTATTGTTTATGTACATTAATTGTGTTCTAAGTGTTAAGCCACACAATAAATGTCATGTACACAAAATTACATATTGTATTGTAAAAATCATATAATGGCTTGATTTCTTTCTTTACTACAACATCCTACGTTTTCTATGACCTCATCCTTAATTTACCAAATGTATGGATGTACTTGTAGATTGTATTGTTCATGTACATAATTGTATGCCAAGTGTTACGTCACATAATAAATATCACACATACATAATTACATAGTGCATTATAAAAATTAGACAATGACCTAGTTTATAACATCATGTAGTTCACCTAAATCATAGAATGCCATTGTGAAATCCATATTAGCCCTATACACAGTGTACATACATCACTTCAAATATCAAATACAACAACATATCATAAATACTATATCTAAATGTATAACATGCAAGAACTTCATACAAACTATACCATAATTATATCCAAAATATAACACCATTATATCTAACTTATATTACTACCTACTTTATAATTGAACAAAATACTTAATATCAAATATTACACCTTCTATTTATGAGATATTACACCTTTGTACATATCATACCAAAATTTTTATATAAATCGTATACCAATCATATATAAAATGTACCACTATAGTGTACAATGCCTATCACTTTGGGATACATATTTTAAAATCACACAATATAAATTCTTTTTTATAAATTAGAAATTACATTAAAGGAAACGAAATGTAAAAGGAAGAGAGTTAGACACGTCTAGGTTCAAAACAAGAAACTAAATCAACTCAAGTACAAACAACAAAAGGGAAACCAACCTCCCAACAGCAAGGAGGAGAAACCCAAAACCTAAAGAAATCAAGACAAAACAAGGACTAGATAGATATAAAATAAAAGCTGAAGAAAAGAAACACAATGATCCTTCTATCTTCCTAGAAATGCTGAGATGACAACACCAGAAGAGCCCCACTGCTAGGAAGGCCCATATCTGGAAATAAGATGAGCAAACACCTTCAAAGGAGCAAAACAGATCCCAGAAACAACTACTCGGCAGAGATTTCCAACTTCACAAAAGTTGAACCTTTGATAGAAGAATCAGATCTTAATTTCTTGAAACTAGGAGGAGGAGATGAATCATCAATTGGTTCATCATCATCAATTGAAGGGAGGACTAGAGAGGGAAGTAGGAATGACTTGGATCTATATTCTACCTTCCTCTTTCTATTGAAATAGCAGACGAACGGAGCACGAGTCGGATTAGAGGAATTATATCTTCTGCTAGAGGAATCACCAACAATAACAGGCGCACTAGGTCCTCCAATTTGCAATAAGCAGCTTGGAAATCAAGGATTTTTTCCTTTGAAAGGGAGACTTGCTCTTAGAAAACTTGCAAACACAAAGTTAGGAAAAAACTTACTGAAGACTAAACTACTATTACCTCTCATCAGAGTAAAGGTTGACAAGTTCCATAGTGTGAAGGACCACGTTAGTTAAAAGGCTTCCAACGTCCAAGGCTTTATCTTTAAAGGTGCGATTGTTACGCTCTTGCCAAAGGTGGTAGATAGTAATTGAAAGAGTAATAAAAAGAAAGTTTATATTGGTGTTTTTGTGATTAAGGGGCGATAGAACCATTGCAAAATCTCATCAAGATAGGGTAGGCTTGGTAGTTAAAGCTAGAAATGATGGAGGAGGTGAAGCTAGGCTTCTTTTAAGTAAGAGCATTTAAAGAAGAGATGGTTCATGTTTTCATTATCTAATAAGCAAAGGGAGCAAAAGTTGGGAGAGTTCGTGAAGACGAGCTTGTCCCTGGTATGAAGTTTATTAAGAAAAGCTAGCTAAAGAATAAAGAAACATCTAGTGCTAGACCAGGTTATATTAGGGAACATTGGGTTTGGAGGCTTTAATAGTTGATAGGTTGAGGTATTTGTATAGTTTTTTGTAGGGTTGGCCAACCATTCTAGTTTGTTTATTTGGGTACTGACTGGGTGGTAGGGAAGGGGTTCAAGGGTTTGGATAATCTCATTTGAAGCATCTCTCCATGCCTAAGAGCTATCTCAAATTACATCAAAGACTTTAGCAATTAAAGGCAAGTCGGAAGCATTAATAACTCTTGGAGTGGTTAGAGCCAAGAGTATTCCTTTCGGGTGCCATGGGTCTTACCATAAAAGAGTGGTATTCCTATTGCCTATCTTGAATCTGAATTAGTCCCTGATGAGATCCCTAACATGTAATAATTTCCTCCAGCTCCAGGAGCTATTATAGTTAGGCTTAGTAGTCCAAAAATTCTTACGATTAAGAATAATTGTGTGCACCCACTTAACCCAAAAATCTTCAGAGTCATTAAAAAGAAACTAGATACGCTTGCCTAACACAACATTGTTCCAAGTAGGAAGATGCTTAATACCCAGTCCCCCTTCTTTCTTAGGTTTACAAATATCCCTCCAGTTGACTTTTGAATAATGGTGGGAGGTAAGGGATCCATACGACAGGAAGTTCCTAATATTAGCCTCTAAATCTCTGATAACAGAAGAAGGGAGAAGGAAGTGGGTAGACCAATAGACTTGAAAAAACGATAACACAAAATTTATAATTTGCAAACGACCAACATAGGAGAGGAATCAATTAGTACACTTATTAACTTTGTTCTTGACTTTTTTTGGCAGGTGGAGACAATCACTTTTAAAGAGACGACCAGTCAGGAGGAGTAGACCTAAGTATGTGATAGGGAGGTCTCATTTTTAGAAGCTAAAATAGGACATCATGTGACTCTTAAGGGTGCCAAGGTGGGGGGATAAAAAGAATTAACTCTTAACTGGGTTGGTGTCTAGGCTAGAAAATTTTGAGAAGGAATGAAGGAAATCAAATAACACTTGCATAGAAATTGTATCTGCGTGACAAAAGAGAAGGAGATCATAAGCAAATAGGAGGTGAGAAAGCCAAAGCTTTAAACAACACTAATGGAACTGAAAATCAGGGGTTCTTTTGATAGTTAAATCGAGATTTCTATAGAGGACTTCCATAAAAATAATGAAGAGGTAAGGGGATAGAGGATCCCCTTGTCTAAGCCTTGATTTACCTTTAAAGAACTTGGAAGGGTTCCCATTTATCAGGATGGAGTAAGACGGAGAGTATATACAATCCCCTACCCATATAACAAAATAGGGAGGGAAGCCTAATGTTTGTAGGATAGAAATTAAGAAATCCAAGTGAATAAAGTTGTAAGTTTTTTTAAGGTCAATTTTGATAGTGTAATGCTGATGGCCATTATCCAAGTGATAATTCTTGAAGACTTCTTAGGCTAAAAGAATGTTATCTCCAATCATACGGTTTTTGATAAAAACCGATTGGTTAGGGCTGATAAGGCTAGGGAGGATAGGTTTGAGCCCATTAGCTTGGATTTTTGAGATAGCTTGTAATATTCATTCCTATAGTGAGGGAATAGCCTAGCTACATGCATTGTACATCCATTAGATGAGGCATTCCATTTATTTATGTTTCATTACATGTGCATATGTGAGTCACGCTAATGTAACATTAGGAAAGAATGATTAAACATGCACTCATTTGACATATCTTCTATATGAATGAATTTTGATAAATGAGTTTTGATGTGATACTGTATTATGCTGATTGAATTTTGGTTTAATGGCTATAATTAGAGATTTGGGGATTTATTTTCACAACGTGGTGAATTATGAAGTGCTATATACATTTAGAGTGGGACATATGTTAAATTGTAAGAGAAATTGATATGTGTAAATATTGAATTTTATGGACCAATTAGTGAGTGACACGTGGCAACATGAGAGAGAGAGAGGGAAAAATGTAGGTTTAAATTAAGTGTGATTAATTGGAATTAAATAGGTTATTTTTGGAACATTAATTGGGCTAAGAAGAGCAAATGGGAGAAGAGATAAGTGTGGTTGAATGGGACAAAAAGAGAATAAGACAAAACCAAACCAACCTTCCATTCTTAGGTTGACACATGGTAAGTTAAAGGACTCACCCTCTCATTCACGTTTAACACCATTTGAAAGACCAAAGTGGTTCTAAAATAAGTCATTTACTCTCTTCTTTCTCTCTTCCATTCGTCCATAACCTTTACTCTCCCAAACCTTGGATTTTTGTTCCATTTTCATGGAATTCTTCTTGTTCTTTATTTTTTCATCTTATCTTGTTTTTGGAATCCTTTGGCAAGCTTAAGGAGCTTGTTGGGCTTGTTCTTGGAAGAAAACCCTAGGTGAAAGAAGTAAGTATTTGATTGATTTATTATGTTATTTATGATCATATCATTCATAAAGATTGGTTATAAGATGAATTGAGGCTAGATGCATGTGAAATTGATGTGGATTTTGTTAGAAATTTTGCATAAATGTGATCGTTTTGGATGTACAAAAATGTGGGTTGAAGCTATAGATGTGAGTGATGTTAATTGAGCTTTTGAAAGCGTAAATGATGATAAATTGATGCTAAAAGGCTGGGTATAATGGCAATGTTTTATTGATGTCTTATTGATGTTCCTGTAATAGGGAAATAAGTTAAATTTTGCATTTGGAGAGCTCTTTATTAATAAAAATTACATCACAAAGTCACAACCTCTATCATAGCAATGAAACAGGTTCTGCAAGGCTGTGCTACATTTTAAAAAAATCTCATGGCCTTTCTCATAGCTATGGCACAAACCATGAATCTTTCTGGGCAATTTTCAATCATCAATAGCAGTTCATAAAGGCACCGTTATATTTATTGTGCAATGTTGTTATAGTCATGATACAGAATAGAAGAACAATGGTGCGTATAAATGGAAGCTAGACTGTACCACCATTTTACACCTTGAATCTGAAATATAACTGTAATTTTTATGGAGGAAAAAAAACAATTTCAACCCCAGTTTATGCTTCTTATGTCTGAAAACCCTAGAGGTTACTTAAAGGAATATAAAAAACATTTTATAATACAGAAACAAATCTGATCATGGCATAACTTGGAGATTTATTATTGTTATTATTCATTAGTCCTTATTCTTTCATTATTTTATGATTAAGACTTGTGGAGTGTCTAAATATTGAGTAGAGCTTGAATTAATGAGTATCAAATCTTAGTTATATTTTTATAACTTTTTCTTTTTCTTTTTATTGAATTTATTTATTTTCATTCGATGAATATGAACTTTATTACTATATCTTTGGTTTTCATTGGTGAATATGTGCGTGTGATTTGTTTTAGCTAATGTTTCTAAATTAGATGGCTTTTGAATGCATTGTGTGGATGATTGTTACTTGATTGTATGCTTAATTGATATTTTTTTAGTTTAATCACCTAAGTTAAATTGGTAGGTAATTAAAAATCCATGATCATTGGTTTTTAATTATTGAAAATTTAATTAGGTAACTGATAAGGGTCAAAATTGATATGATTTTGATAGTGAATTTGATGCATTATGACCCCTATATTGTGTTTAAATGTTTAATTTAT
>JAOXYD010151060.1:0-10494 GCA_028565735.1 Pinacopodium congolense | reverse complement strand
CTTATCTCTCAACTGTATTGAAGCAGGTTCTGTTTGTTCTGGTCTTATTTATATATTGATTTTAGATATATAAATCTTTTAAAAAATTATGATATTTTCATTTTCTATTTTCTAAGGTTTTAAGAAGATTTCGGATTTTTATTTCAATTTTAGGAAGATTATTCCTTAGGTTTCAAACCTGTTCTTTTCAGAATTATCGAATTTGTCCAAAATTTTTTGTCATAGATTTTAGCATATTTTGGGACATTTTAATCAGTTTATAAAATCTTAGAAAATTTATTTTATGATTTACCAAGTATCTAGAACTTTTAAAATTTTTTGTTCAAATTTTTTGAAGGTTATTTGAGTTTCTTTAAAAATCATTTTTCAGACACACCTAAACTGTCACTATTTTTCTATTCTTGAGTTAACTGCATCTTTTAATTATATAAATCAATTTTGGGTATGCAAGCATGCTGTGTTTAGTTTTTTTTTTATGATCTTCAGATTATCTAGCTATTTTTATCTTGATTTTGGAGCACTTATATCATCTTTTTAAGATCCATATTTGCAGACTGCTTGAATTTATCCAGATTTCGTGCACTTTTTTTCATTCATATATTTGATCATCTAAATTTGAATTGTTTGCTTCCAAAATATAGTTTTCTGTTTGTTTATGAGCTTCATTGGTAATTTAACTGAATTTTTTAGGTTTATTTGACTATTTGAAAGTATTAGTTTTCTTATCTATCAAATCTATCCAGATTTGGATTAAGTGAATACGTCAGATTATATTTCATTATCACACAAATTTGTGTGTGCAGAAAGTCTGCCATATCAAGTTTGTTTAAACTTTCATTGGTTGTATTAATCATTCATTTCATTAGTGAAAGCATTGGAGCTCTTAGCTTAATTGTATCTTAAGTGAAATACATTCATAAGTGTCCTTAATTGCTTAAAAAGGGGTGATTTGCATTGATGGATTGGTTAAGTGTGTCAAGGCTCTTTTTTACCATATAAAGAGTGTCAAGGCTCCTCTTTTCTTATAAAAAGATTGGGTTGTAAACGCTCCTTTTTATCTAGAAAAATATTGTAATTGTTTTTTTATTTAAGAAGTAAAGATCGATATCCAACAAATAGTTAAAAATGAGAAGTAGCATATCTTTGGGGTAGGTGAATTTCTTTAAAAAACTCTATATGTTGCCCTCTTTTCTCTACTCTCATTACTTATTATGTACTGTATGTTATCATTTGAGCATTCACTCTTACATATCTTATTAAATCAAATTAGTTAGGTATTAAATTTAATCCCGCAAAATAGTTTTATTTTTTTAATATTCAATTTACCCCCTCTTGAGTACTTTTAGGGCTTATAATTGGTATTAAAGTTTGGTCTTACATTTGCATTAGTTTCTAGCAAAACTGTGAATAAGGACTAGAAATGGCACATTGTTTTGGTCAAAAGGGTTTAGATATTTATATGTCATCAATTTTTTATGGTAATGACTTCTTAATATGAAAAATTAGAATCAAGTTTTTGACTATGGGCCAAGATTTATATTTATGGGAAATTATTTCAAATGCCTCTAATGCTCTTTTAAATGATCAAGAAGTTGTTCTCTTAAATGGCAAGGCCATGCATATCATACATGATGCATTATATAGGAATTTCTTTGATAAAGTATCTATGTGCAAATCTTCTTTTGAGATTTGGTGTAGGTTGGAACAAATATATGTAAGAGGCATTGAAGAAGAAGAAGAAGTAAAGGAAGTAGAGAAAGCTAAAGATGAGGAAGAGGCTTCAAACGCATGCCTCATAGTCTTTGTAAAAGAAGCTCCATCATCATCAAATGTTGAAAATGAAAGCAATGAAGTACCAACTAACTCTAACTCTAATGATGATGAGTACAATGCTTTAAAAGTAGGTTTGAGCTATGATGAATTGGTTAAATGTTTAGAACGTGCTACTAAGAGAAGGAAGAAACTATCTTCTAAGCACAAGGAATGTATAAAGTTGATGGATGATCTTAGAGTAGAAAATGAGAAATTAAAGAATGATTTGCATGCTTTAGAATCTAAGAATGTTGTTGAACCAAAGATGGTTCCACCTTATTTTGGTAATGACAAAACAACCTTTGTTACTAATGTATATGTTTTTTAAGTGTGCTTGAAAGATAAATTGGATAAAGTTCAAATTAACCGATTAAAGAGTCTTGAAAAAGAAATTGAAGAATCATATGAAGACTTAAAGTTTGAAGAAAAAGTTTAGAATAAGTTTATTTAGTGTAAACTTTGCTTACTTTTATTCTGGTATTCTCAAAAGGCTCTATTTAACTGATCATGCACATATATTTTTAGAATATGCATATAGTTACATAATCAAGAGGTATTATATGTTTTAATATAATTATATGAGAGTAAACCTCTTGATACGTTTTTAAATTAATTAAGAAAATATACATAAGTTGTTAAAGAAAGGTTAAGACTTATTTGGACTTGTTTGGAACTTGGAAATTTCATTGATTGTACAAAAATGTTTCAAGAATTATTTGGCTGAGTATGGTCCTAATGTCAATCAACCAAATAGGATAGGTCAATGGACTGAATAATGGTGTTCGATCGATCAAACGATTAACAAGAGTTTATCAATCAACCGAATGAATGGATCGGTCGACCGAATCACAGTATAAAAGACCTATTGATCAACCGAACTATGAGATTGGTTGACCGAATGTTGTGAAGGTTCTAGATTGAACAAGGGATTGTAACATTGTACAACAGTTAATTACATTAATATGTTTTGTCCATTGGACAAATGATAATATTACCATTGTCCAACAGAATTATTAGAATTTGTTAGTATAAATATGTATATTTTTTATGTTTATATAAGTGTTGGAAAATATAGAAAGTTTTGTGTGAATATATTATTTTGTCTTATAAAATTTTTATTTTAAGGTTGATTACTTGAAAGTCTTTTATTAAGCATTTTTGTGTGTGTATGTTTTTTAGTAAGATGATCAAACAATTTCTATGCATTCATTTATAGCCTCTTTAGTTTATCAAGTGAAATCAAGTGAAGTATTTCTCAATTGTATCGAGTGGTTGAGAGGTTATTCTTGAGCCTAGGAAAAAGAAACAAGTGAAAGGTTCTCCTTTTAGCTTGTGAAAAAGAACTGTATTTGTGATATTATTATCTTCAAGTTGTTATAAGAATGAAAGCTTAATAAATTAGGAGTAAGTGGATAGCTCTGAATAAGGATAAATCACAGTGTATTCTCTCCTCTCTCTTTACCTTTATTTTGCATCTATATTATTTGATTGTTTATTTTAGATAAATCTGCTTAAGCTTCGCATTTATATGAAAGAATTTTGATACATTAATTCACCCCTCTTAGTGTTATATCTCCCATTAATTGGTATTAGAGCGGGTCTCACAAGTAGATTAATTCCAAGGAATTAAGTGAGTAAAGATTAGATATGAAACATATGATAAAAAACTTTCCCTATTCCAGTCTAGAAGGTCACAATACACACAGAACACCTTATTTTGATGGAAAAAATTATTTAAATTGAAAAGTTAGAATGAGGCATGTTTTGAGAAGTGAAAGTGTAGACTTATGGATATGTTTTTTTCAAAAGACCACCTTACCTTCAAAGATAACTGGAAACGAAGTAGTGCTCAAGGAAAATAATGAAAACCTTGAAGAAAAAAAGGTTAGTATCCCTAAACAGTAGAGCTATGCATGTTTTATTCTGTGCACTAAGTATAGAAGAATTTAATACAGTTTCCATTTGTAAATCTACTTATGATATTTGGCGCACAAAGAAGGATGAAAGGGATAACAAAGAATCATCTTATAAAAGCGAAGAAGAAGAATTTGTTGCTCTCATCACCAAGGAGTTAAGAAAACTTATTCGAAGGAAAACTCCTATTTACAAAGGTAAGTTCTTTTCTAAAACTTCCAATATAACATGTTTTGAGTGTGGTGAAAAATAGCACTTTAGGTCGAATTGTCCACACCTACAAAAAAGCGAAAAGGAAGAAAAGAAGGAAAGGAAAGATAAGAAGAGTTTCGAGAAGAAAGCTCTTAAAACAGGAACGGATGAATCTAGTGGATCTGAAGAAGAGACAATAGCAAATAAGTACTTCATAGCTTACGATAAGGTAAGTACTCCTAACTTAAATGATAAAGTTGAAGTTAAATACACATATAAGGAATTGCTTGAGTTTCTAGAAGAATTTTCTAAGAAAAAGAAGGTCCTACATGATAAAAACTTAGAATATATGAGTACAAATTAGAAATTGATAATCTTAGAAAAGATCTAGATTCGATGTCTAAGGATAACGATGAATTGTTGAATGAAAATTTGTCTTTAAAGAAAGAAATAAAGTCACTTAAAGAAACTATATCCAAGTTTACTAAAGGTAAAGAAAAATTTGAAACTATGTTAAGTGTTTAAAAGACTAAAAATGATAAGCATAGGTTGGGTTATAGTAATGAATCATCATCTGGTAAAATTATTTTTGTAAAGGGAAAGAGTTTAGAAGATGAATGTCCCAAGGTTACTCAAAATGCATAATCAACTCAACATAGGCATCATGCATTCATGTATACATCAAGACCTAAAAAATCTTTTCGACATCGACCTAATAATTCTAAAACATTAACTCAACCCAAGCAAACATCTCAAAAATTCTATTATGAGTATAGACTAAAGAATGCATATATATCCTTCACTCCTTTATTTTGTACTTATTGTGAAAGATATGGACATATTAGCTATTTTTTCTATAATCGCTTAAATATAAATGCATATTCATTCACCCATAAAAGGTACACTAACACTCGTGGACTCAAAATGATACGGGTACTAAAAGTCTATTAAATTTTATTTTGAAGGTACCACAAAGAGTGAAATAGGATGACTGTCAGTGTTGACCCAAGAAAAAGAATAAAGATATGACGTCATTTTTAAAAGGTACCAATCGTTTAAAGAAATGTGTATTAGATTTTTTATGAATTAATATTGGTTTAGTTTGAATTTTTTCTGTGTTTTTTTTCCCTTCTGGTCTGTCCACTGAATGTGCTATTCGGTCAACCGACTATAGATCGACCGAATGGACTCTTCAGTTAACTGATATTCGGTCTACCAATCTAAATGAATTGGTCGACCCAACCTAAAAATCACATTATACAGTCCCCTTCCTCTTCTTTCTTCCCTGACCCTTTCTTCTCTCTTCTTACTCTTGCGTGTCCGCCATTATTGTCGACTGTGGAGCTTCTCTAATGTCTGTCCTCCCTCTTCTAAGCCTCCAAAACATGAGCTTTGAGTTTTTACAACCTCCAGTTACCTTCTTCATCCTCTATCGAGCCTGGACAAGCCTCTATGTAGTCCCCTCCTTTTCCGACACTGAGGTGATTGATCTTTGTCTCTAGTGAGCATTTGGCAGCTCTAAGACCATATTTTTGCTCCTGGTAACTCCCTTAACCAAAGCCCTATGCTTTCTTGCCCTTAACCAAAGACCAATTGAACTCAAAACTAGATCAATTTTAGAGTTAAAGATTTTTAAGATTTTGGGATTGAATTTTGAACTTTGAATTGAGAAATTAGCCCAAATTTCTTATGTTTTCTTCCAATTAAAGGCATAATTAGGCTTTTAGAATGTTCAATTTCATTTGTGGATGATCAATTTTGATTTTTCCCAATTTTCAAATTTCTGTTATTAGGGTTAGTCAAATTTTTGTCTAATTTTTGGGTATTTTCTAAAATTAACCCTTTTAAACTTCAATTAGATGCATACTTAAGGTTTTTATGCAGTCAATTTTATTTGATTGAATTTAATTTTGAAATTCCCAAATCAATTGACTAAACCCTAAATTGTAAATCTGAAATCCAATCAATTGACTATATTTTCAGTAAAATTAGAGTGTTTAAAATCCAATTAAATGTTTAATTGAGGCACTTAAACTTTATTTTTCTTTAAAAGACCAAAATCTCATATTTTTAAGTCTAAAATCTATTTCAAAGTTTTAAGCCTAAGTGATTTATTTTGTCTTGTTAAAAACAGTTTTAAAAGTAGTATGTGTGTGAATTTATTTTCAAAATTGTCTTCATCTCTTAGAAAATTTTAAACTAAATAGGTTTGAACTTGTTTAAACTGTTCATTAATCATAAGTAAGACCTAATCATATAGAACTTTATTTTAGTGTTAAATATTTGGTCACTCTTTATTAATTATATCTACAGGTTGTGTGATTAAGTCTATTAGTAATAATTGCTCTTCCACTTTATCTTTCCTAAAGCCTTCTTAGGTGTTTGTTGTTTATCAAACCTTTCATTTCTATCTAGCTGTCTGCATTATAGCTAGAACTTGAGGTGGCAGTACCTCTAAGGATAGGATATCTTCCTTCAGTGACTACCTAGACACTGATTCTACTGAATTTCCAAATTATACCTCTAGGAAACTCTCAAAAACCTAGTTCATTTCATTTACCCATTTAGATGCCTATAGAGAAAATGGCTTGGTTCAGTATTTCATTAATCAAAGGTGGGAGCTTATCCTTACCCTTACAGTTGAAACTTATCCCATAGCTATAAAACTATTTTTCTACAACTTTAGAGAGGTTAAGGAGAATGATGGATATATCATCTACTCCAAAGTAGAAGATACAGCTATCTGATTATCGAGAGACATAATCAGCAACATCCTAAACATACACATTCCTTCTATGTTCTCTCATTATGACTGTATATCTAAATTTGACTCCTCACACTCCTTAGCAAAGAGAATACAAACCATTTTTAAGTTAGAAAGTGAGGAGGGAATTACTGAAAAAACCAAAGGATGTTAAGAACTTGAGTATAATACCAAAATTTCATCACCTCTTTATCAAATAAAACTTCATATCTACTAGTGGTCATTACAATGATTTAGGCTATAATGACCTCTGGTTTTTTTCTACTCTTATACTTGGTGAAAGAATCCATTTAGGAGACTTCATCTTGCATAATATGATCCATTTTATTCATGGAAAAAAAAGAAGCCAACATATCCCTTATATCTTGATTCTTGACCACATCTTCCAGTATTTTCACATTCATCCCCTGAAAGATGACTTTGAGTAATAATCATTCTTCGATCAATACTCCCTAAAGCTTATGGGTTTTCAAACTGTTGGTGTTCACATGATTCGACCTCATTAACGACAGCATTCAATTCCTCCTGCTGATACTGATGTGCTTGCTCTAGCTCCGATGACTTAGAGCCCTTTGATAATGATGCCACAACTACTACACCAGCCTCTTCAATGCCTATTACCACTGCCTATGATGTTGAGGCTACCTTTACTATACTTCATCATAAGGTGAACCACTTGACGGGTTTCGATGAGTACAACGCCCTATTACATGGGCATATCGCTCTACTACGAAAGCATAGCTCCTTGTTACAGGAGATTCTATCCAGATTGCTTCCTCTACCACCTTCATACATTTAGTGTTTATTTCTTATTTTTGTATTTATTTTTATGCTACTTTGATTGTATAACATTTTATTATCTATGATATTGACTCTTCCTTATCATATATGTTTTCCTTTGTTTATGCATTACTTAATTTTGTACTTGATCTTGTGATTGTACCATTTTGGTTATTCCAAAAAGGGGAAGAAGTATATGATAAAAGCAATTGATATATGAAATATGTTGACCAATTAAGGGGGAGCTAACAATTAAGAGGGAGCTACTTATTTGCTATGGTGTTATCATATGATTCTAAATGGTTAAAGAATAATAACAATTATTATTCCATGACTTTGCAATATTTAGGGGGAGCTTTATGATTTTTTTACTAGTTATTTTGTTTATCATATTATTTAGTTTTTTCATCATTAAAAAGGATAAGATTGTTGAACCTAGGATGATTCCACCTTATTTTGGTAATGACAAAACAACCTTTGTTACTAATGTATATGTTTTTTAAGTGTGCTTAAAAGATAGGTTAGATAAAGTTCAAATTGACTGATTAAAGAGTTTTGAAGAAGAAACTGAAGAATCATATGAAGATTCAAAGTTTGAAGATGAAGTTTAGAATAAGTTTATTTAGTGTAAACTTTACTTGCTTTTATTCTGGTATTCTCAAGAGGCTCTATTTAACTGATCATGCATACATATTTTTAGAATATGCATATAGGTGCATAATCAAGGGGTATTATGTAATATGATTATATTAGAGTAAACCTCTCGATATGTGTTTAAATTAATTAGGAAAATATACATAAATTGTTAAAGAAAGGTTAAAACTTATTTGGACATGTTTGGAACTCAAAAATTTCATTGACTGTATATAAATGTTTCAAGAATTATTCGGTTGAGTATGATCCTGAGGTCAGTTGATCGAATAGGATAGGTCGATCAACCGAATGATGGTGTTCGATTGACTGAACGATTGACAAGAGTTTATCGGTTAACTGAATAAATGGATCGGTCAACCGAATCACAGTATGAAAGACCTATTGATTAACCGAACCATGAGATCGGTTGACCGAATGCTATGAAGGTTTTAGATTGCACAAGGGATTATAACGTTGTACAACAGTTAATTATATTAATATGTTTTGCCCATTGGACAAACAGTAATATTACCATTATCCAACATATTTATCATAATTTGTTAGTATAAATATGTGTATTTGTTATGTTTATCTAAGTGTTGAAAAATACATAAAGTTTTATGCGAATACATTGTTTTGAGTCTTACAAACTTTTTATTTTAAGGTTGATTACTTGAAAGTCTTTTATTAAGCATTTTGGTGTGTGTATGTTTTTGAGTGAGGCGATCAAACACTTTCTGTGCATTCATTCATAGCCTCTTGAGTTTATCAAGTGAAATCAAGTTAAGTATTTCTCAATTGTTTCGAGTAGTTAAAAGGTTATTCTTGAGCCTAGTAAAAAGGAACGAGTGAAAGGTTCTCCTTTAGCCTATGAAAAAGGACTGCATTTGTGACATTATTATCTTTAAGTTGTTAAAAACGAAAGATCAACATATTAGGAGCAAGTGGCTAGCTCCGAATCAGGATAAATCATGGTGTATTCTCTCCTCTCTCTTTACCTTTATTTTGTATCTATATTATTTTATTGTTTGTTTTAGAGAAATCTATTTAATCTTCCGCATTTGTGTAAAAGAATTTTTATATACTAATTCACCCCCTCTTAGTGCCATATATCCCAACAAATGTGAATGTTATTTTTAATAATTTTATGATTGAAAATGATAGATTAGTAAATGTAAATAATTATTTAAGAAAGGAATTGGATGATTGTTTTCATGAGAATAAGTAATTGAAAGATGAACTGCATAATATGCTAGAATCTAAAAATACATGCATATTAGAAATTGATATGTTAAAGAATGAAATGAATGCTAGATTCTAAGGGTGTGGATGTATAATAATGATCATAAATGGATTCTTGTAAATGAATCTTTGAAGAAGGAAGTGGATAACCTTAAAAAATCATTGTCCAGATTCATAAAAGTCAAAGAAAAGTTAGATTGTATATTAGGAAGTTAAAAGATTTCCAATGATAGATGTGGCTTGAGCTTTATTCAAGGAAGTAAAACTCCTAGTGCTAAGACTATTTTTGTAAAGTGAAAAAGTTTAGATGAAGAGCATGTTCCTAGGTCATCTTTTGATATGGGCACATCATCTTATAGAACTTAATCTAGGAATACTCATCATGTTTTTATGGTTGGTTCAAAATCTACATCTAAGAGAAATGTGCATGCGCCTAACAAAAGGCATAGCTTCATACAATGGCTATAGGCCATAATCTATGCACATTCAGCCTAAACATTCACATGCTCATCATATACATGCTCATACATTAAGAAATATTTCTAACATTCATTATAGGCCAAGAGTACAATAAAGAAGAAACTTTGGATATGATACATCAAGATTTGCATATGGGAACAACTTTAGACCAAACATGCATTTTCTTAAAGTTAAATATGCTTGTGATCATTGTGGTAGGTTTAGTCATCTGGAAAGATTTTGTTTTGATAAGTTATCTAGGACTTCTAGTTTGTCAAAGGCTTTAGGAACTAGAAAGGTATCTAACCCCCACGGACCCAAGTTGATGTGGGTACCATACATATGTTGAAATTTGTTATGTAGGCATTTGAATATCAAATGTATCTCCAAAAGAAAAAGATAGGTGATTGAATATCAAGTGAATCTCTAAAAGAAAAAGAAGAAAATCACCAAAGCATATTATTAAACCAAGTAAAGGAAAAGAAGTTGCAGTTGATGATATAGTAAAGAAAAAGGGAGGTACTCCTTTAACTTGATAATTAATGAGCGTGAATAATGTTTTAAATGATTGATGCTCTTGAAATGATATTTAACATTTTGGATGTTTTAATGTGATGATGGATTTTACAATGTCTTAAGAACAATTGGAGTGAAGTGATGGATTAAAGTCACATCATGGTCTTGATTATGCTTTTGAT
>JAOXYD010151039.1:0-10495 GCA_028565735.1 Pinacopodium congolense | reverse complement strand
TCATCTCATTTCAAGCCCCATTTATTCCTCTTTTCTGTCTTACCATTTTTCATTTGATTTTCATTTCCATGTTTATTCTATATAATTGTAATAAGATTGACCTAGTAGTCATTAACTTTCCCTATGGGTTAGACATTCTAGAGTTATAAAAATACTCCACTTTATAACTTATTGACCAGTATACTTACTGTACTTATTGGTTAAAATTGTGAAAATAAAAGTGAACTTCAATTGCTTAAATTATTAATTAAATTGGATCAATTAGTATTAATAGAAAATCAACTATCATTATTTCCATAAAAAAATAAGGTTGTGTTAATGGTTTGGCCTTCTTGACTAAAAGTTGATGCTAAAGGGTTCAAATGTGATATAATTGACCTTATATTCACTATTTCACTATAAATAAGTCTATGTAGGTCCTTCCTCCAATTCCATATTTTGATCCTATATCACAACTAAAATAGGAGTGAATTAGGTTACTATAATTTTTTAAAGTTTTTTCCTAATTGAAAATTTCTCTCTTGATATAATTCGGAATATGTAATAATATATTAAATGAATATAACAATATATATTGAATTGAACAATAAACATATAAAGTAAAAGGGCAAGGAAAGAGAAATGCAAACTGATTTATTGTAGTTTGATGCATAACCCACACCTATGTCTATTGTTCAACTACTTGAAGAAATTTTGCTATATCAACGTTCTTAATAGGTGAAGACTAACCCTTTTACCACTATCTTCCTTACAGATACAGACCAATCCTTACATTATCTTTTTCGTGGATGAAGATCAATCACTAGTGAAGACTAACCTTTACAATATTAATTTAGCAAGTGCCAATAACCCAAAATACACTAAAAAAATGATCTTCGTTAATCAACAAAAGTGATTAGAAAGGGTTCCTAGAAACCTCAAAATGAAGGAATACATTTACACTTCAAGAACACTATAAAAAAGCACTTGATTTTCTTAACTCCTTATTCTACAACTTAATTTGTTATATATTTAAAATATTTTAGGATGATATTTTAAAAATTTGATGTCACTAACATAATTTGATCCATGTAACGATATCTTTATATTCATACAAGTCCATACAAATATCCATTGTAGTTGGATTTATAAAGTTAATGTAAAAATAATATGTATGTATTAGATAAGAGAACTATTAACTCACTAATCATGTTTAGGAAGCACGTATTTTTAGATATTAACTAGATTTCTACAATTGATGCATGAAAAGAATACTATTAAATATATGAATAAAAAAATATGAGTCATGTATGTTACTAATGGAGTTTAAGTTTTGACGAGTGAATGAATTATTTTATTATAGAGTAGGAATTAATTTTGTTCTACTTATAAAATTAAATAGTTTATTTTATTATACGTCAATAAGATTATTTTATTAAAATTTAGCATATGAAAAATCATGTTGAATGCATTTATTAGTGTTAATCCTATTAGCACTTGGGCGGGAAGTGAATTGGGTACTTAAGATTTTAAAACATATTTACCATTTAAAAAACAATTCGAATACTTTACTAAATAATGCAATAATTAATATGAAGTGATGTTAAATAAAATATAACAATTTTAGTAGTAGCAAAATATTTACAACCAATATACCAAATAAATATAATTTCTTTTCATGGAATTATAATAGAAATAAGTGCACAAAGTTATAAAAATTTAACTTTCCAATTGTTGTAAAAATAAAGTTTATGGGGGAGATGGAATCGAAGATGAAAAGATATGTATAAAACACAAAAATTTTCAAATAGGTTAAAGATGAAAACATGCATAAACATAAATCAAAGATTTAAAAAAATTAATAAACATAAATCAAAGTTAAGAATCACAGTCATGTAAATCTCAAATAGTCCTACTGTCAATCATGCACAAATCCTATCCTTAATTCTTTATAGGCTTATGTTTAAGGGAACAAATATATATTCAAGAATCTACTGTTAATTCCCCTAAACTTAAGCATTTTGTTGTCCTTAAGACGATCAATCCCTTATCACAAAACAAGACATAATTGTAAGGAAAATGAACCAAATTAAGCAAACAATACTTGTGAAAAGATTTCCTTAATCCTTCAATCAATATGTCCAATTAAGAGGTTATTTAATTGATTAATCAAATCATGTCACAAATGAAATTAAATTACTTCATGCTCCTTCAAATTCAACAATAATAATAAAATTCAATTCCAAATGTAAAATGTATATAATCAAAGTAATGGGTATCATCATTTAAACAAATTCACATCCTTTGTTCATTTAAACACCAAAACATAAATATGAATGTGAGCTTGATTTGCTTGAGAAGTCACCCAATCTTTTTACTTCAAGATGAACATTTTGTTTTGAATATCTCTGATTACTTAATTGAGTGACCTCACATCAACTAGCTACTAACATCACTCTTTAACTTCGACTAATTAGTTTGAAGCCAACGGAGTGAATGAAAACTTTCTCACTGTTTACTTTTTTTGTACTTTTTCTTTTTCTTTTCTTTTTTCTTTTTATTTCATTTTTGCATGATTTTGAATTTAAATTTAATTAAGATGATGAAATGTTTAAAAGAAGCAACAATTTGTTTAGAAATATGCATTTTAGAAATGGAATATCATAATGATCATGAGGTATACACTATTTAAAACACAAATCAATTTAAAATCAGTTGATCATTAATTGTCATAATCAAATGTATAACATCTTAAATTTTCAAAATAATTGAAATTAAAAAAATTATTCAATGATATGAATGAAAATCTAAAAATTTTTCCATGAATTATAGATTATTTTGAAAAGATGATAAAATAAAATATTATATGAAAAAAAAAGCAAGTTTGAAATCATGAGATCCCTCCCCTACACTTAGATTTGAACATTGTCCCCAATGTTTATAAATTCAATTAAAAAAACAATATGCGAGATAGAGGAACATAAAACACCCAGATAATAAAGGAATATAAAGCATCAAGATAAAAAATTATGATAATATCGTTTGACGATCCATTGAAGTGTATGTTGAAACTCAATCAGTGAGAGTAGTAAACTGGAAAGCACAAAGATAAAATTCAACCATATGTGTAATATACATAAAAAGAATACTCCATGTATGGATGTATATTATCTAAGTACAAAAATACATTAGAGGAGTACCCAAAAAGAAAATATATAAAACAGTAAATAAACTGGACAAAAGCAATAAAAGCACAAAAGCACTATCCATGAGCATAGGACAAAAAGAGTATAATCTTAACACCATCTAGCTCAATGATGGCAGATGAGATCAAACAAAATCATGTAGGATAGTTATTTGACTCTGAGTTATATCAACCTACTCACGAATAACAGAAACTTTAGTTTGGATAGTAGCTAAGGTAGCCTAAATGCTAAACATTTTTTGCTCCAAGCGAAGAAGCATGGTAGTGACGTCCTTAAAAACAAATGAAGGCAAATATGTAGAAGAAGTAGCTGTAAGTGGAGAATGGTGAACACTAGGAGTGGCTTCAGAAGAAATCTCACCCATGCCTTCCTTAGGAGTTGTTACAGGTGCAGGTACAGGTACATCTAGATCATCAATGTACTCACCTACCTGAAGGGGCCTAAAGATGGTGCTATGCCACTCACCATCCACTCAAGCCTACTGCCATAGCTTTAGAGTAGGATAGCTAATAATGGAGGAAGGCTAAGGTTGCACTGCTAATTGAAGCTCAAATGAAACACCATTTTTAAAATGCTGGGAAAATAATAATTCTTGAGGATGAATCCAAATAGAGGTAAGCCTTAGATATCTCCTAATTCATGAAACATTTTATACAAAACATGGGTATCCTTGTATCAAATCTCATTCAATCTATTAGCTCGATGGGTCACATTTGAGCTTAATAAAGCTACCACTACCTTTTTTTGCACCGAAAGTTAACAAGTTGGATAATAGCACTTACCTTGTGGCTTAACCAAGTCTAAAGTAGCATGAGCATCATCAAATGAAAAGGAGGGATTGGATTCCACCTCATCACCTTGAATCCATCCACCTTGTGATCACAGACATCACTAACATGTGGTACACCTAATATAGAAGACAATAAAGCACATGATATAAAGATAGGTGTACCTTGCACCATAGATCTAATGTCAAGGATTTCATTGCTCTCCTTATCCTCAATATTTGAATATAATTCATGCACAAAAAGTGGATAAAAGTGCCTGACAATCACATGGATTGGATCCCACTCACGAGCTTAGAATGCTCCTAAAACATCAAACTCCATATTAAGTGCAAGCACTACTAATTGTTTATTGATGATCTCATTCAGTAGATGCATGTCAAACCAGTCTGACTTCTAGTGACATGAGAAGTAAGAACCATCATATGAAGGCCTCCTCCTTGAGCCAAAAACATTGAGAAAATTCCTAAGAGACATTATAAGCAAAAATTGTTCACTAAATAGATCTATTATAGGCAAATAATTGTTAGAAAAGCAAAAAATAGCCTATTGACTTCGTCAAAATATTCAAAGGCTCACTGAAACATTCTCTATTTTCTAGCAAAGGAATTAAGATGTAAAAATGGTACCAAAAGAAAGGTAATGTGATTTAGAGTGTAACGATACCAAAATATATTGAAAAATAAGCCATAAAATGATTAGAAAATGGAAAATTATCAAGGGCAGTGTAAATAGTACCTAGAATAAAGGTTTTTAGGGTTTAGGTGTGTTAGCATCGTAGGTAGGAGGATAAGGGGGTAGAAAACAATGAACAGGAAGCTAAAATTAAACTGTGCCAATTTTTTTTCTTATCTAGGGACTTAAATGGCGATATAGAAGAAGTTAAATGGCATCATTTAGATACTATCGTTTAACTTCCCAAACACACCTAAACAATGATCTAATACATACATCACCCACTATAGATGACTCACCATTTCGGTCTTACAAAATGCTCATAAACATCAAATTTTGGCATGAAACCTCATGTAATTAACTCCAATTTAATCTTAATAAATTTCAGAGGATTATACATTAAATTTTCTTAAGGATAGGCTTTGAAAAAACTAAAAACTAGAGAAAAAAAACCTAAAGAGAGAAAATTCTAAGAAAAAGAAAACTATACCTAAAGGAAATAACTTTAAAGCTTTAAAAAGACTAAGGAAAAACACTTTAGAAGCAACTAAAACAACCTAAAGGGAACCTAAAGGGAAGGCAAATTAAACTTAAGGAAACAATTTAATTAACTTAATACAAAAAGGAAAATATTTAAAGGACTTAACAAAAACAAAGCAAAGAAACTAAAATCAGCTAAATCTTAAAAAATTAATTAAGAATAGACTAAATAAAATCATATTAAACACACTAAAACCAAAGGAGACTCAATCTATGAAAGAATAACTTAAAAGCTAGAAAGCCTTATCGAAACCTAATAAAAGTGTAGAAAATTAAACTTAAAAACACACTAAAAACTTAGCAAACAAACAAAAATAAAAGGGATAACACACACACTGAAGTAATGAAAAGATCATTCTTAACCTAGTTAGGGTTTGAAAGTAAAAGTAAGAGAGTTTTAGTAGATTACTCGACCCTATTAGGTAGATATAACTTGGCCCTTTATCCATTGACTTTAAAAGTGGATTGACCATTAGAAAATTTAATAGTACCATAAGGATAAACATTAAGTACATCATAAGGACAATCTATCGCGATTGCAACTTTTTTAGGAAAAAGCTTTAACCTTGAATTATAAATCAAAACTTTATCATCAACCTTAATTTCGTGAGGAATAATATTCTTGTTAAGCCATTTCTTGATTATTTTCTTATAAAGGTTGGAATTGTCAAATTCATCAAGGTAAAATTCATCCAACTCATTCAATTATAACAACCTTTGCTCATAAATTTTCCTTGAGTTAAAATTTAAAAAATTTATTGCCCAAAATGCCTTATGTTTTAACTCAGCAGGCAAATAAAAATATTTGCCATAAATCAAGAAATATGAAGACATGTTAATGGGTCTCTTATATGTAATATGATACGCCTATAATGCATCATCTAATTTTAAAGAACAATCTTTTATTGATTCATTAACTGTCTTTTCTAAAATCATTTTAATCTCACGATTAGAAATCTCAACTTAGTGGCTAGTCCAAGGATGATAGGTGTGGCACCTTATGGGTTACACCATTTTTAGTTACGAGGGAATCAAATTTCTTATTACAAAAGTTTGATCCACCATCACTAATAATCTCTCTCAGTGTACAAAATCTTGTAAACATAGTTTTCTTAAGGAACCTAATTACACCTCTCACATCATTAATAAGCAAGCAACTGTGTCAATACATTTACTCACATAATTGACTATAACTAAAATATATTGATTGTCATATGATTTAGGGAAAGGCTTCATAAAATTGATACCCTAAAGGTAAAAAACTTTCACAAACCAAGATATTACTTGAAGGCATTTTATGTCTCTTGTAAATGCTTCCAACTCTTTGACAATTATCACGAGATTTTACATGTTGAAATGTGTCCTTAAACAATATAGGCCAATAGAAGCTAGACTCTAAAACCTTGTGTGTAGCCCTAGTTGGCCTAAAGTGTCCAACTTCCTCTGAATAAAAATGACTTAATATAGAAGCCACTTCTTCTAAAAGAACGCATCTTCTTATAATACTATCAGCACAAATCTTATATAAAGATGGATTAGAACATAGAAACTCACTTAACATCGGTTAGCAATTTCTTCCTTTGCTAATAAAAAGGATCATGAGGAATCATATTGCCAACCAAATAATTACCAATCAACATACCATGGCAATTGCCTCTCAAGAAACACTTTTTTAATGTCTTGGTTTTTGCTTTTGTATATGAGTTCCTCACTTAGTAGTGATAGATGATCAATAACAAAATTTTCAGCACCCTTTTTATCCTTTATTTCAATATTAGATTCTTTCAATAAAAGGACTAATTTAATCAAGCGCGACTTTGTATCAAGCATATTCATCAACTACTTTAAGGTTGAATGGTTCGTGTGCACTATTACCTTTAAAAGAACTTAGAAGGACTAAAATTTATCTCTTGCACAGATGAAGGCTAACATTTTTTTTTCTCATCCAATGTATAATTATTTTGGACATCATTCAATGTTAGACTTCTACAATAAATCAGATGAAAAATTTTATTCTTCCTTTGCCCTAGAACTGCAATTGTTAAATTGCATCGCACATCAATTCCGAAGGTAAAGACCAATCTAGTGAAACCAGGATAGGTACACTTGTAAGCTTTTCTTATAATAGATTAAAGCAATGCAGGCATTTATCACTAAATTCATAGAATTCTTATTTAGAAGATTAGTAAGGGGCTTTGTTATTTTATAAAAATCCTTAATAAATTTCTTATAAAAGTCGACATGGTTTAGAAAACTCCTAATCACTCAAACTGAATTTATTGGAGTTGAGCAATGCATTCTTATACCATGAAATAACACTTTTCCAAATTAACACCAAATTTGTCTCCTCGCATTTATTATGCACCTTTTCCGAATTTTCTAAACATGAATCAAATGATATGCTAAATATTGAAAAATCATCTACAAATACTTTGATGTAAGACTCAATCATATTTGAAAATATTGCCATCATATATAATGGAAATATGGTAGGGGCATTGCATAAGCCAAAAGGCATGGATTCAGAAGGGAATGCACTATAAGTACAAGTAAAGGATGTTTTCTATTGATCCTTAAGGGCTACCAAAATTTACAAATAGCGCTTATACCCATCTGAAGTATAATGAAAAATGTGCTTAGTTAGTTTTTCTATAAGTTGATAAATGAAAGGCACTAGGAAGATATCCTTTCTGGTGACGTCATCTAATTTTTGATAATCAATAAACATACTCCAACCAGTTATCTTTTTTGTTTCTTTCATTTCATTTTGAACATTTTGAACTACAATAGTACCACCTTTCGTAGGAACCACTTTAATTGGGCTAACTCAAGTTGAATTAGAAATTGATAAAATTATTCTAGCATCTAAAAGCTTCACTACTTCTTTCAAGTTTAGATATAATCTTCACTACGATTAGATGAAATGCTTACTTCCTTCTTTCATAACAATCTTATGCATATAGATTGAAGGAATTAACTCCTTAATGTCTGTAATAGTCCAACCAATGGCTCCTACATGATCTTGCAAAACTTTCAATAAGCTATCCTCCATACTTTCGGCCAAAGATGATGAAATAATGACTAGTAAACGCATTGGAGGACTTAAAATGCGAAGGAAGAGGCTTAAGTTCTACACCTAGTGGTCCTCTATAAATGGCTTAGGTAAAGACTTAATAAGCTTATCTAGAAGTTCATAGTTCTTAGATGGAGGCCAACTAGAGGACACCTTTCTTACTTCTAAGGCACCTAAAGCTTCTCTTATTTCTTCCTCATCCATGTCCATAAACTAAGAATGAGTTAACACCTTTTGCAAAGGATTTCAATATAACACAACTGAAGGGTCACTCTTGAAATTCCTAACTCCAATAAAATTGTAACAATCATAATCCATTGGATGTTATATCGCCTTAAAATTATCAAATTCTATTTCTTCAACCTAAAGTATAAAAATTAATTTTATACTTTGCTTATCAATTAATACCCCGGCAACAACCATAAATGGTTGTCCAAGAATAATAGGCACTTTACTATTTTCTTCCATAGCTACACTAAGAAATCAATGGGAAAAATAAAATTATCCACCTTAACCAATGCATCCTCTATGATCTCTCATGAATACGATATAGAACGATCTAATAATTGTAATGAAATTGTTATGGGATTTGATTCTTCCAATCCTAATTTCTTAAAGATAGATAAGGGCATCAAATTAATGCTTGCTCCAAGGTCCATCAATGCCCTAAGGAATCAAATTAAAGCTTGCTACAAGATCCAATAATTCCCTACGTATTCGCAAGTTACCCATCGTATAAGGAATGGTGAAGCTACCAGGGTTCTTAAACTTAGGACGTAAATCCTTTAGCAAGATTGTAAAATATTCTTCATTGAGCTTCAAAATTTCATAATCTTCCAATTTCCTTTTGTTTGGTAGAATGTCCTTTAAAAATTTAGAATTGCTTGGCATCTGTGTTGTGGCTTTTGTAAATAAGATATTTATATGCACTTTTTTTACATTTACATAAATTTCCCAATTTGCTTATCTAAATTTGAATTTTTGAACCTTTGAGGGTAAAGATTTCTAAGCTTATATGTTTAGACAACCAGTTTAGCAAAAATCCTATGAGGTTGCTCTTTGTCCTTAATCTCAACTTCCTTTTCTTTCTCCTTATCTTTTATTGCTTCCACCAATGTTTCATCACTATTTTCGTCTTCTTCCTTTTTGTTATTTTTTGTTTCTCCACTATCGACTTCTTTACCACTTCTTACAGTAATTGCCTTAACATACTCTCCAGGATTGGCCTTAGTTGAGATAGGTAGCTTATTAGGAAGTCGCCCTTTTAAATTTTGAGCAATTTGATCAACTTGAGTCTTTAAATTCTTAATTGAAGCCTCACGGTTTTGTAATTAAGACTCATTACTCTAAATATAATTTAAACTAGTATCTTTAAATTTTAATTTCTTATGTGGAGGTGGGTTCGCTCTAAAGACGAGTGGTAAAGATTTTTATGGGTTAGTTGGGGGAAATTTTAATTTCTTATGTGGAGGTGGGTTCGCTCTAAAGACGAGTGGTAAAGATTTTTATGGGTTAGTTGGGGGATTGTAAGAATTTTGGTTGCCTTGCCATGAAAAAGTTAGGATAGTTTCTCCATTAAGGATTGTAGGTATTTAAGTATAGACTATTCGTTTGCAAATTATACTTTGCATATTGAGATTGCTCAGACTCTATAGTGAAATGACTACTTAATTGATAATCTAAGGATGCATGGGAGGAACGACTACAATGTTCGCAATTTATATGCCTCTTAAAAGCACTACTACCAACTCCACTTATGAAACTGTCTAATTTCTTAATTAGGTCATCCATTTAGGCTATTAAAGCAACTATATCATTAATATCATTCACCCCATATGGCGTTCGAGGATAATGTTCAAAGTTATATTGAAAACTGTTCACTGCCATCTCTTCAATTAAATTGTAAGCTTCCTTTAAACTCTTATTCATAAAGCTACTACCAGTTGCAGCATCTATGATGCAGTGAATAGAAAGATATCCACTCTTTTTCCACGTACTAAAGCCATGGTTAAGACACTTGACCAACGTTTCTTGATAAATGTGCTTTTGGGTTATGTTTTTAGGTATTTTAAGTGTATATTTATGTGTTTTAGCTTTAGTTTATTTGATCTTTTGCATGTTTTGCATCTTTGCATGATTTTTGAAGTGTCCAAGTGTTTATTTGTTTTGTTTAGTGTTTAAGGGTGGATTTTGAGCTTATTTGAGGGATAGGTTGATGCACATTGTTGATTGATTTT
>JAOXYD010151028.1:0-10495 GCA_028565735.1 Pinacopodium congolense | reverse complement strand
CGGAGTTTTAAATTTTACTCCACTGTATTACTTTTGCGATAGGTGCACTTGCCTTATAAGTCCGTTGGTTTTAAAAGAAAAAATCATTTCAAACAACCATCAATTTTAAAGTCACCTAACCAACGCAACAGAATCCCCTTATGCCACTCAAATATACCAAATCACCATATTTAATCAGGTGAAACTTCTGATCACTTACATTAAAGTTCATTTAATCACATAAAAATGGGAAACAAAAGAGATTGTTTGCTTATATTAGAAAATGTGGAGAAAAGAATTTATAGTTAGAACAATTGGTTCTTATCCTTTGCTAGAAGATTACAATTAGGAATAATTGTTTTAAGTAGTATTCATGTGTATTGGTCAACTTATTTGATCCTTCTAGCTTCCATCATCAAATCTTTAGATCAAAAATTAAGAAATTTATTATGGATAGATAGCTTTTAAGCAACTCAAAAGTAAAGGTAAAATGGGAGATGGTGGGTAAACTAAAAAATAAAGGGGGATTAGGGATAAATAATTCGAGAAATTTGAAAAAAAATGTCCTCCCAGAAAAGAGAATCTAAATTCTCTTTAAGGATACTGAATCTTTATAGGTAAAATGGGTACATATTGTCATCTCGAAAAGAAAATTATCTTAATAGTAAAAGCTAGTAAGGACTTATCTTGGACTTAGAGAAAGATATTAAGGTTGAGGCATAGTTTTGGTAACTTTTTCAATTACAAAATTGGAGATGGATAGGATACCTTCTTATGGACTGATCCATGGTGTCTTAAAGGCCTACTTATTCACCATGTTTCTCCTTTGCACTCCATCTCAACTTTAGGATTGCAACCATCATCAATCAAAATCATGGAATTGGCTCTCTTCTAATATTAGCGATATGGGAAATTTACTTGAAACTCCTATTCCTTTTTATCTTGATCATACCAAAAAAGATCAAATTATTTGGATGGGTTCCTCTTTAAAAATGTTCAGTAATGAATTAGCTTATAATATTTCTAAACCACCTCCTCTACCATCCTTTAGTACTAACTTGTGTGATTATGCACTCCCAACTTATAAATTTACATTGTGGCTGACTATTCTTAATAAACTAACCATAAAGGATAGAACTCATCCTCCTATTGTTCCTAATATTTGTTGCCTGTGCCATATAGATAATGAGAATCATGACAACCTCTTTTTTTGCTGTGATTTTCCCTCACATCTTTAGGATAATTCCTTGCAACTATGTAACTTGAGTTGTTCCCTAGTTTCACTAATAAAAACCATTACTTGGTTATCCAATCTTACTAGAAAGAAGGATTTATAGGCTGCTATAATCTCAATTACACTGGCTTTTTTTTTATATTATCTAGATTGAGAGAAATAGAAGAACCTTTTAAACCTTCCATACTAGTGTGGGATAGTTAATGAATAAAAACCTTTCTCTTGTAAGGGAGATAACACTGAGTAAAGGGCTTCTTTAGAGAAACTTGTCAGTAACTAAGTAAGCATTTATACTACTAACTCAATTTTGTAGTGTTATTTCTATTCGACACTAAAGAGGCTTAAAATTTTCTAATATGAATTTCTAAGTTCAATGAAAACTTAAAAACATTTTTTTTTCTGAAACAGATAATGTACAATATAGGTAATTCAATAAAATGATTCTTGTTAGGGGTGAATTTCATAGTGTTTTTTATGTTATTTTTTTGTATATTTACCCTATTTCAGTGTTTGAATGTTTAATTAATGTTTAGAAATATTTAATTTGTAAGTTGATGTGAATAATTTAAGAATTGAGCAAATCGGAGGAAAAAAGACTAAGTTCCAAGATCAATACGGTGGCCAAACCAAACCACCTTATTGGTTCCCTTAACCCCCATATTGGTGTCAAAGAAATGGACTAATATGGCATATTCATTCAATAAGTCCACCATATAAGTCAGCAACCACAATTTCCTAACCAACCTTCCATTTTTATGACTGGTCATCACCCTACTTGCTGTTGCTACACTCCTATAAAGCCAAGGACGTCTCAGAGCTAAAAAACTAAGTAGTTTAGGATCAAAACTAGTTTTTATTTCTTGTTTTCATATCTAAGTTAATGTTAGGTTAGTTTTAGGTTGTTTTTGGTTTCAATCTTTTGTAAATTTCTTTTGCATGTTGTTTGTTAGTTATAGAAGCTATAATTACGTGGATTATAGTTAGTTAATCATCTCAGATCCATCTTTGGAGATTTCTATCCTTTGATCTTATGTATTATTGTTTTATTTACAAATTAATCAAAGTTTATGTTGTTTAAATTTTTAAAATTATTTATTTTGTGATCTTTGATTATTTTTATGCTGAATGTTCAAATTTCAGTTTAGCTCGGTTGTTAAATGTGTTTATTGATGGTTAATTATCTTAATTAATAGTTAATGCATGATTAGTTAATTAATCTTTGTTTATTAAATGCTTAATGCTTGTCTTGAACTAATTACTTTGGATTTTGTCATCAGATAATCTAGGATCTGACAATCTCTACCTGAGTTATTAGAAAAATTAATAAACAACATGGTTTAAATCAGTAAACTAACTTAAGACTTGGTTGATCATGAGGGTGCTAATCTTGAATCAGGGAAATTTAGGATTAGACTTTATAAGCTTTAAGCCTATTACCTAAGTCTGAATCATAACCAAAATTCAGGATAGGACTAATAAAGATAAGCTAGTGTCTTAACTATAGTGTTGTCTTGATTTAGAGAAGATACCCTAGATTAAGTATCACTAACACATCAATTAAATCATCAACCTCAAAAGCTTTAATTGGATAATTTAGGAAAAGTAACCTTACACATTTTTACAATTGATTGGAAGTTTTCTAGGCTTTCTAGATTAGTTTTGTAATTTTAATCTCTTAATTTACAAAGCCTTAATTTTCTAGTTAATTATAATTTGATTGACCTAGTACTTATAATCACATGTACACTTTCTTGTGGGATCGATACTCAGAGTCTTAAAAACACTCTACTATATTACTTGTTGCGACCGATGCACTTGTCAAAAAGTTGGTCTCAAATTAAATGTGAATTTGCGTAATAAAAGATCGATTTGTTTGAGCTAATTTTATGTATGACCGACTGCAATCAATTCTAATATATATAATTATATGCATAAGCCACTTAAATGTTCAACAAAAAGATAAACATAATTTTTAGACAATAATAATCAGAATTAACAAATTATAATACAACTTATACAGTGAAAGCCTTAATATAAAAGAGCATAGGCAAGAAGACGACAATTGAATTTGTCTTGGTTTGGAGACGCCTCTTTCTCCTATATCCTGTACCCAACAAAATGTTTTTAAATATTTTTTACTATAATCAATCACATAATACAAAGTTAGAAATATAATCATTTTTCTAGGTCTAAGGATAACTTTTCCAATCCTCTTTAAAGGCTTAAGGATAATCTTTTTCTTGCAATAAACTTTTCAAAAATATACTTAAAAATAATTTCACTTAAGCTCAAATGGCCTATCCAGAGGCTCACAAAAGCTATGTGATGTATGTAAAATTATGCTTAAGAACACTTATAAAAAAAACTCAAACTTCAACTAAAAATCACATGAAAACTCTTTTTAAAGCTTTTAACACTTGAATGATTGATTTGTAACATTTTGGGTGCTTAAACTTATGTAAAGACACCAATTTACAGTGTTTTTTAAGCCTACTATCTATTTCCAAATGTCTTTATACATTAAAAGTGATTTACACCTTCTTCCTATTGATTTCTAGTCGTTGGAGCACAATCTTCTGTTTGACTATTTAACCAGTCCCTTGCTTGAAACTGATTTTTCCAACCAAAAACACATCAAACTCATTTTTAATCAACTATATCATCCTTAAACACTTAAAAAATATTTCTAAAATTTTTTTTTTATAACACACACACATTTAGAATATGCTTTCCCAAAACACTTTAACTCATTAAGAGGCTTGTTTCAAAAGTTCTCTATATAAATACTTTTTTATTATGCAACCTATATGTATATTCTAAGTCATGTATGCAATTATGCATTAATAAGCCTCATTAATCACCATAAAGAACTATGTGAAACTTATATTAAAAATTAGAAACATTAACTAATGTATGTTCTAATTGATCTTCCAAAAACTTTAAGTCCTCATCAATCAACTTCATGATCTGTAATTTTTCTCCAAGACCCTATAAACAATTTCATTCATATATCTAATTTTCAATGCTTCAAACATGAAAAATTATTAGTCCAAAGTGTGTTTTTTGATCACCAAAACAAGGTGAACTTCTGTGGTTCAACAATTTCCCCTTTTTTGATAATGACAAAACCATGTAACCATAAAGTTAACATCACATGAGTGTCATTCAAAAGTTTAGTTAAACTAATCCAATTCACAATTGCAAGTCTAAAATCATTTCAAAATTTCAATTCTTCTCACAAAAATACAAGAGGCATTAAATTCCAAAAAGTTACTGACTCCCATAAATTCATCATAATCATGTCACTATTTTGTTAAAACCAATTCAACACATTTAAATTGTTTAAGATTTACTAGCTCGCCTTGAATTAGTTAAAAACAAAAATCCCCTAAGTTCATGTATTTATAAAATTTAAATTTCTTTTACTCCCCCTTAATTAAACATAATATCATAAAGATCTAATCGTAAAAGATATAAAAAAAACATCCAATCATGTAAAAAAACGTAAAAATTAATACATAAGAACACTTTAATTCATAAAGAGAACAAATAAGAAATATGACAAAAATATTTGAAAATCATATAGAAGAACCATGTATCATGCCCAACTCTCTCCTAATCATACAAAATCTATCCTCATACATAGATTTAGTGAAAATGTCTACCAATTGATGCATAGTATCAACAAATTCAGGCTTAATATCATCATTTTGAACATAATCCCTTATAAAGTGATACCTAATCTCTATATGTTCTTTCCTAGAATGCTAAATAGTATTCTTTGTTTAAAAAATTTCACTCGTATTATCACACTTAATGGGAATTTTGTTAGGCTCTAAAAAATAATCCTTAAATTATTGTTTAAGCAACAAGATTTGAGTGCAACAACTACTGGTGGCCAAATAGGATGCTTTTATTATAGGCAATACAACCAAATTTTGTTTTCTACTAAATCTTGATACTAATTCATTACCTAAGACTTGACAAGCACTAGATATACTCTTCCTATCTAATGAGCTACCCATATAATCCATATCCAAATGCCCAACTAATTCCAAAAAAGTTTTCTTAGGATACTAAATTCCTAAGTGTAACATTCCACACAAGTATCTAAGGATTTCTTTATAAACAAAGTAGTATCAACATTTCCTTTATAAAAAAAACTCTTTTCAATAAGAAAAGTGCTCAAACTATCATAACATGTCCTAGGTGTTTGTTTTAAACCATATAAAGCTTTAGACAATTTGAAAACATGCTTGGGTACATCATGTCTTTCAAAATTAGGGGTTATTCATCATAAACTTATTGTATGAAATCATTCAAAAATGCACTTCTAACATCTATTTGAAACAATTTAAAACACGTGTATTATGCAAATGCAAGTAAAAGTCTTACGACTCCTAATTTAGATACAGGGGCTAAGGTCTCATCATAATCTATATCCTCTTCTTAATTATACCTTTTCGCAACTAACTTACCCTTATTTCTAACAATGTTACCTTGTTCATCTCATTTGTTCTTAAACACCAATTTTATACTTATCATTGGATAATCTTTTGGCCTTGGTACTAAATTTTAAACATTATTCCTTCAAATTGATTCAATTCATCATTCATTACTAAAACCCAATTTGAGACATGAAAGCAAGATGAGATAAATTATTAAAATCAGAGCGAGTAATTGCCCCTAGTTGAATATCACCTAGAATTTATATTATAGAGATGATCCTTCTTGTATTTCGAATTTGTTGGTAGTTTATTATCCTTCTTCCCATCCCTTGGTTCAACAATAAGCTCTTGTGAGATTTGTCCTTTATCCTTTTATTCTTCTTAAAGTGATAGATTTTCTAAATCTTTTGACAAACCTACATCATCATCTTTAACAATTTTCTTGCTCTCAAAATGGTTTGTCTCATAGAAAAAAAAAATGCACGGATTTTTCTACAACATGTGTTCTTTTATTAAACACTATATATGCTTTACTGACCAATGAATAACCTAAGAAAATGTCTTTAACAATTTTTGAACCAAAATTTCCAAATTATCCTTTATATTCAAAATGTAAAACTTGTATCCAAAAACTCTAAATTGACTAATCTTGGTTTCTTACCTCTACATAGCACGTATGGTGTTTTATCCATCTTATGCCTAATATTTACCTTATTAATGATATTACATCCTTGTGCAACTACTTCGGCCAAAAAATACTTAGGTAATTCATATTCATTAATCATTATCTTAAATATTTCTTATAAAGTTTTTTTTTTTTGCTACATGATTTTGTTGTGGAGTCCTAGGGTTCAAAAAATTATGAGAAATGCTATGATCATCATAAAAAGATTCAAACAATTCATTATCAAACTCTCTACCATGATCACTTTTAATAGATATAATAGACAAGCCTTTTACATTTTAAATTTGCTTAGCAAATCTAAAAAATAATTTTAAAAATTCATCTTTTGTTCTCAAAAACAAAATCTATGTAAATATACTAAAGTCATTAACAATAATAAATGCATTACCACCTAAACTAGCTACTCTAATTAGACCAAACAAATCAATGTGAAGAAGTTTAAAGGGCCTAGAAGATGTTATCGATTTTCTATTGGGAAATGAACTCTTTACATTTTTCCCATTTGGCATAATCCATGAATTTTGTCTTTTTTATACCTTATGCTTGGGATCCTACTAATGAGCTGCTTAGAGTTGAGTTTTGATAACAAATTCATGTTTGTATATCCAAGTCATCTATTTCAAATCCATGTGCATTCACTTAAAGAAACTAAACACTTGTTTTAAAGGTTATTGACGTAATCCAAATCAACAATATAAATATTACCTTCTCTTTTTCTTAAGAGGACAATACTACTATAACTAACATTTGAAACCACACACTCATTTCCTTCAAAATAAACTTTATAATTCTTATCATATAATTTACTAATATTTAAAAGATTATGTTTTAATCCATCAATAAGTAAAACATTATCAATCAAAGGAAAATTATACTTACCAACCTTTCAAATTCAAATTACCTTACCTTTGGCATTGTCTTCAAAAGTGACAAATCCACCATCCTTACTCTTGAAGGAAATGAATTGAGAAGGGTCACTCTTAATGGGTAAAATATGTTGGTTTTAATGCATGATTTGTTATGTTTTTACCCCTTTTAATGTATAAACTATACCAATGGAGAGCTATTATTTTGAATTATAAGTGCATGATGATTCTAAGCATTATCATTTAAGTCCCAGACAAGACCTAAATGGTGGTACTTAAACATGGCTATTTAACAGTTAATCAACCTTAGATCACTGTTACGTGTCATTTTTACTATTTTAGGGGAAAACTTAACCGAATCACTCTCTAATTGTTCCTAATCCCTAGTAGCTACTTATAGGAAAATACATACGCTTGTTTACATCATTTTTATAGAGATTTTTAGGCAAAATCTCATAATACATCATTATAGATATGTTTTATCTTATTTTTCTGTTCATTTTTCATCATTAATTAATCTGTGTTTTTGGTGCTTTTAAGTGGTGATTTGGTGCAAAAATCTTGAGAAAGTGTCCACCTTCTTGCTGATTCTTTGTATTTTCATTTTAGCACTTGTATTGACTTTATTATATTATTTCAACAAATGGACATTTGTTATGACTTTAGGTTATGTTCTATTGATTAATATGTGCGAGTAATTTCTTTTTGGCCAAGGTTAGGATATAATTGGTTATTATAGATTGTATTATTTGATTTTTACTTAATTGAATTCTTAGTTTGCCTAATTTAGCTAGATCACCTAGATTGGAGCCTTGGGTAATTAAATTCCATAACCATTAATGTTTAATTTCTAGAAAATCAATTAGGTAAAATGAACTTTAGGATCTTGAGTGAGAATTCTTAGGATTAGCTAACTTAATTATAGGTTTTTTTGATTAATTCCTTCTATTTGAAATTATTTATGAATAAAATAAATAACTTGAGTTTAAAAGAGAGAGTAAATTTCCATGAACATGGATATGTTTTGTTTGAGTGAATTAAATCCTAAATTGATCATCGCCATTAATTTTAAAGGATTAACCTATTAAAATCTAAAGCCTTAGCTAGTTTTTATCCTTTGGCAAAGTTTTGTCACTACTTGTTCATAGTTTGCATATTCTGTTATTTGCTTGTTTTAGTTCTTTTTTGCATCAATCAAATCGTGGTTATCTGAGTAATCGCACATCGTTTAATTTGATATTTTATTATTTTAGTCCTTTGGGTACAATACTCAGTTTACTCCATTTTATACACTACTTGCTGACAAGGTACACTTGCCTTTGATTTAGTCTAGGTTAGAATTGGATTTATTTTGTTTTATTTAGATTGAAATAAGTCTTTGGCTCCATTATTGAGGACCTATTTATGAGATATTAGGTTTAGACATTGTTGATTTTCTCATATTTATTTCTTATTTTGTTTGTTTACTTGCCTTTTTAAGTTGATTATTTGATTGTTTCACTTTTGGTGTGTTTTATTTCTACTTGTTAGTGTTTTTATTGTGTTCTTTTAGTTTACTTTATTTTATTTATACAAACTCGTAGTCAAAAGTCTAAGATTTTATTGCTTGATACTGGGATTGATAAAATTGCGTGCAGGTTACACAAGGAAGCTATCTTGGCCTAGGGTAGCCAGGTAGAAGAGGAAGGGGTTGGAGAAGAGAAGTTTGAGGGTAAAACACAGTTTATAAATATAAAGCATCATGAGGAAGAAATCATGCAACATCCTAATGAGATAATGGAGTTAACCATGATGGATCTAACCATGGAGCATAATAATCAACTCATTCCTAGCACTATGAAGCTTAGGGTCACAACGACTAATTTTAAGATTCTCCATGGCATTATATCTATGGTCAAGATGTTTCAGTTTGGGAAATTACATTTAGAGGATCTTAACATTCATTCATAGACTTTTCTAAATATCTATGATTTGTTCAAGCAGAATGACATTTTAGAGGGTGTGGTGAAACTAAGATTGTTTACATTTTCTTTAAGGGAATGACCATTAATAGCTTTCAATATCATATAGAGAGGCATCCTATGAGACCTACATGCACTTATATAATGGATAAGTCCATGGATTTATTAGCTCAGATGGATGTTCTGACAAAGATGCTAGATAGTCTAATGCACAATGTTAAGGTAGGTCCAAGTCCATTTATGATGAGTTGTACCATGTGTGAGCATTATGGTGGAGATTCCCATCCATCTTCAGAGTGTCAGGTTGGAAACCCTTTTGCATAAGAGTGGGAAGAAGCCTATTATGTAGGCAATTATAACATAAGAGGGGATCCCTTATCAAACATCTACAATCCAAGTTGGAAAAATCACAATAATTTCTTTTGAAGAAACAACTAGATGGAACAACCACAGTCATCCAATTTTTAATGACCACCACCTTAAGGTTTCAAGGCTTCCACTTCCACACTACCAAAGAAATCTAACCTTGAAGAGCTACTTACATCTCTAATATTAAGGTTTGAATGCAAAGTCAAGAAGGTTACAATAGAAATTTGAAAACCCAAATAAGCTAAATTACGAGCTCATTGAAGGAAAGGACTCCGTGCTTTTTTACCTAACACCACTAAGGGCAACCTGAGAAAGCATGCAAAAGCAATCTCACTGAGGAGTGGTAAACAACTTAAGGGAGTTGATGAGAGTCAAAAAGCAAGCAAGGAAGAAAAGGAATAGCCAACCGTAAAGGAGCATTGTCCAAGGTTATTTGTTGATCCTATCATAAATCCTATGAGACCTCAAATCCCTTAACCTCAAAGGCTAAAAAGTAAAAAATTAGATATTTATTTTGGTATATTAATTGAAAATTTTAAGAAGTTACATATTATCATTCCCTTTGATGAGGCTATCACACAAATGCCTTTTTGTGTTATGTTTTAAAAAGAAATCTTATCCAATATGTTGAACCAAAGGAGGTTCCAATCTTGGTTTTGATGATAACAAAACATGCTTAATCACTAATAGTTTGAGTTTATGATGTTCATCTTAAAGATAGGTATGTTTCCAGAAGAATTCATTATGGAAAGCTTGGAGTTTGAAGATCAAAATTGAAGATATTGGAAGTTCAAGTGAATTGGAAGTTTCAAGACCTTAGTTAGGTTGTTTCAAATATGTTTGTAAGTTTTACTTACTGCTCAATTGACCTAAGGCCTTAAGTTTGATCATGCATTGCATTTGAAGTTTCAAAAGTGCATATTATCTCAATTCATAGGCCAAATCTTGTGTTT